>APFE031389260.1:43694-80906 GCA_000404065.3 Pinus taeda | reverse complement strand
GGAGACGCTGCAGGAGGCGCCGTAGGAGACGCCACAGGAGGCACCATAGGAGATGCCACAGAAGGTGTCCTGGGTTTAGTTTTCTGTTATTGTGGATCTGGTTATCTGGGTGACTTACTGGTACTTGATGATCATTTGATATTTATGGATCCAGTTTGAAAATTTATGAAAAGTGGTCCTTGAAAGAAAAGAAGTAAGGAGTTGTAGCTCCCTTCCAGGAGAGACTGGAAAACGAGAGTTGTAGCTCTCTGCAGGTTGCAGCCTGCGTACTGGTAAAGGACTGCACCAGTACAAGACCATTGTAAAAGGAGTTTCTAATTTGAAAGAAGATAGAGACATATTGCAGCAGGTGGTTTTCACCCACATTGGGTTTCCACCTTATATCTGGTGTTCTTTGATGTGACTGTCTGTTTTTCTTGTTCATGCTCATTGTTTTATGGTACTGATATGCAAAAATAATTCAAAGTATAAATAAGGAAGAATTGTTAAAAGGACTAGATAATACTGATTCACCCCCCCTCTCAGTATTATTTTCAACAGAAGTGACCGGCAACAAGGGAATATCAACAACAACAGAGCAAGCAGAGTCTGGCCTTCTGGTGAATGGTACATATCTATTTTGTTACTACTTGATCTTAGTTAAAAGTATGTAAATGTTGTGATATGTTCCTAAAATGAGTATCAACAATGTGTGTGTTGAATGAACTTGAAATCTCAATGTGTTTCTTTTCTGGTCGTAATTGCTGTGTTAAAAAAAAAAAGTATATAGTCTTAATATGGTCCTTACACTTGGTATCAAAGCACAAGTTGAACCCTTGAGGCCTATGGTCCCATGCATGCATGACTTTATATTTCAGTTGCTTTACTTTTGGTTAGAATAGCTGGATACTTACTTGAAAACATATATGTTTGCCTTCATTTTGGAAATGATCATGCTGTAGGATCATTTTATGATTGTACTGGAGAAGGATTTATTTTTATGTGTGTTTTTCTCTAACTATAAGGGGACTGTTTGAAATAGGGAAGAGCATCTACAAATGTCAAAACTTAATTCTATTTTATACCTTTTTCTGAGAAAAATAAATTAAAAATATGTAATCTCCTTCAAATTATGAAAGTAAAATAAGCTGGTATCACTATGTCCCAAAATAGTTAGCTCTGCAAGAGCAAAATTCCATGCCAAGTTAATGTTGATGCCACACTCATTTTGAATCGTGGGCTCTCACCAACGTATCCTCAGACATCCTCAGAAATGGCGTCGCAAGAAGCATTTTCTCAGTGGACTATTTGCGCTAGCTTTCCCATTCTCCTCACTACTGATCATTATGCTAAACATTTATGCAATGCCATTCTACTGTGCCGCTTTAAAATACCATTCCGTTCGATCCATGCAATACCATTCAGTTCCACCGCTTTAAAATAATCAGAGGACTGCCAAAAGCTGATCGACATGCATATACTGCGTTGATAATCCACCTTATACTAAGATAACTCGCATAGCTAGTGGTGATACCTAGCGTATCCGGCGAGAATGCGCTTATCTGGTGATAATTAGCATATTCATTGATAATCCGCGTAACCATTGCTGATAATTCGCATATAGACCGTTAGAGCTCGCATAACCTGAAAGTAACCACATATTTGGCTGTAAATACTCACAAATCTAGCGAAGGTCATCGCATAAACAACAGAGACCACCCGCATATCAGCGTAATGATCTGCCTATCCTGTGTTGATAAGCCACGTATCGAATAATAAACACACATATCCAATCGTAATAACTCGCGTATCGGTAGAAAATTTCATATTGTGTGAGTCAATGTATGAGAATTCAGGAAGACTATGTGTCAATTTCTCTTAGTGATGATAGAAGTGGTGGTGGTCAGTGTTTAATTTAGTTGTAAAGATTTATGTGGAGAAAATCTGAAGTAGTGAGCCTGTGCATGTGAAATTTCATTACCCAGAAAACTATGAAATAAACCCTTTTCAAAGCGTTGTTTTACTGTGCAAGTCAGAGCGTTGTTTTGCTGTGTATTCGATTTAAATAGTTGTGGACTGTATTATTTTAATTTTAATTGCAAGATTCCGTGTTGAATTCAATTCTGGCGTTGTTTAAATCTGTTAAGTACAAGCTGTTAACACAGAGAATTGATTTAAATTGCAGTTGGAATCGGTAAGCAGACTTAAGTTAAACTACCTCTCCATTTTGAAATAAATCGGTTTTGAAGATATCGTAAGGATTTTAGAAATTGAGTTGGATCCGACAGTTTCGCATCGGAGCGTAGTAAGTGTCAAACTCTTGTGGCGTATCAAATTCAACGTGGAAAATTAATTCGACATTGGGTCAATCAGCTCCAGGTGTCAATCCATAATGTTGTGTTTTGAAAAATAGCAATTGGAATTCACTGATTAATAATACATCGGAGCATGGAGAGGGATCCACATCGTTCCATATAACGATGGATCTAGAGGCAAAGTGTATTTAAATTGTTTGATATGGATCGGATCCAGTATAAGCAATCAGATTGGAAACCTAAAGGTGGAAGCACATTGCAAATACGATGGTTGATTTCCAATTGAACCACAGGGATTCCGGTCAAATTGCATTGGGACTGTGAAATAATAAAACAGGTTTGATATTAAAACAACCCGACTTCCGATTTCCGATTACAATCACATCAGAGTTCCAATTGGTTTGCATCAGAATGGTGATCTTCGATCTCCGATCTCTGAGTGAATCGGATCGGAGCAACGGATTTTGTTTTGAATCAGAGTTGGACATAGATTGGGATCATCTATTGATATATATATCGGTGTATGACGAGAGTTTGGAGCGTTTTGAACAGGGAAAGGGAAATCGATCCGAATCATTAGATCAGGTGATTTGGGGCAATTAAAATTCTGTTCGATCATTATTTTCCAGAGTTTAAATCGGTGGAGAAGGTAAATTAAGGCGTGTCAAATTGTCGGCATGAGCAGTGTTAATCCAACTTGGTTTTCTTTTATATATAAAATGAAACAGAGTTTTATATTTAAACTGAAACAGAGTCTTGCTCGCAAAAATCCCCCTAGACTGATATCTGTTCGAATTTTTTTTAACATTATTATAAGGATTACAATATATATACATTGACTTACTATATATATATATATATATTATATAGATCTATATATAATTATATAATATATATATATATATATATACTATAATATATATATATATCATATATATATATATATATAATACTCTGACTGAAAGCCAGTCTTTGTTTGAATTAGTTGTCTCTGTGTTTAAATTTTTCAAAAGTAGATTCTGTATGTAGGCTCTTGTTAGCATAAATTAATATTCCAAAAACTGGATTTCGATATTTATAAACTCAATGGCTTTCACATGGTCGGCCATTAAAGCACCGACTAGTTACACATTATTTTCAGCAATCATGGCTGACGATCTTTCTAGTGTGCTGCTTCTGCATGCATAGAGGAAAGCAAAAAAAAAGTATGATTAGAATCTGATTTTTTTTTTTTTTTTTTATTAAACATGAAGTATGATCTGAATCTGAATTATTTATTTTGTATTTTTATTATTAAAAAGTACAAAATATCATGCTTAATTCTTTAAGTATTGTCTGAGATTTTCGCTCCACAAAAAGCCTCGCCTAACTCTTCTCCCCTATCACATTAATTTTCTAATAATAGCTTAACTGAAATATTCTATTTATTAATAAAGATCTTAACTCGGTTGACACTTCTGGTTACGTTTCTGTGACTGATCAGAGATTAAATCGGTTGACACTTTCGGTAATATGGACGTTTCCTTGAATTTATTTCCCTCAGCTACTGCATGTCTTTTCTCTATTTCCGTTTCGAATTAAGTCTCGGCCGAGTCTGCAAATTTTGATCAAGAAATGGCCGTATTTTGTTAAAATTGAACTGTTCTGTCATTCTTCCGGTTTAAAGGCTCCGTCAAGGAATTTGAGGTTTGAGGATGATTTTGATGAAATATTTGCAACAATTTGTTTTAAACGAGCAATTACTGTGAACATTAAGCAAATTTTGTTTAAATTTATAAGATATAAGATGGAATGGTAAAAATGTGTTAAATGTTAATCCTGCTGTTAATGATGATTGATGAATTTTATTTTCATTCATTTGATGAAGATTTAGGTTTATATTGAGCAAAATAGGCTTTGATGCTTTTAATATGTTTTATTTAGAGCTCAAATAATTATCAATCAATGCTATTATGGTTCTTTTGATGAAGATCCAGTGTCATTTTGAGGAAAATAAGCTTTGACTCTTTTAATAGAGTTCAAATGATGATTAATGAGCCTTCTTTTTATTAATTTGATGAAGATTTAGTTTCAAATTTTCTGAGGTTTTTTTTGTATATATTTTATTTAGATTTTTGTCCTTGAATTGCTGTAAAATTCCTTGTCCTAGTGGAGTTTCGTGAATATTTTTGTTGCTCTTGCTTAAACATGCAATTTGAAAGTTCAGCTGGATTTCGTTAATTACTTTGCTACCTTGCTCCTTGGCAGTTTGAAATTTGTTTTTATTTAACCATGTTTAATTATAAATTTTTTTATTTAAAAAAAAAAATAACATTATCCCTGTTATTGGCTAAAATTTGAATATTTTATTGTATTTGAATATCGTATTACACAATACATTGTAGTGATGTTGCAATCATTATTTTATTCGTGTAATACCAATACTTTCTGCAAACTAGGAATTAATTAATGTTGAAATTAAATTAATTAATTTTGAAAGGAAACTGAATATTATGCGTTCATTTAAGTCAAATAAGTTTAGAAATGCATTCTTAATATATGTTTTAATAACAATAAATTGAAGAAGCAATCATGTTAAATAAAATTTTTAATTGATTGGTTTTTACCTTATAAGGAAAAATCGTATTAAATAGTGGCGGTGAACCATGGTTAGGAGAGGTACCAGAAGGAGTGGGGCAGCTAAAGGGCACAGCATGGTGCCACCACAACAGCCTACTCCTACCACCCCACCTAATGAGGGGGGAAACATCTCAACACAGGAACAAATACCAGCGGGAGAAGTATTGAACTTAATGAAATCATTCCAACACATGTCTGAGGCATTAATAAACCGTTTGGAACGGGAGCATGGAGGACCGGTCATACAAAATGAAACACCCCAAGATACCACAAGAAACGATGTATGTCGAGACTTGGAAAAGGTAAAATTTCCAGAGTTTTGGGGTTCCACTAATGGTCAATCTGCAGAGGCATGGTTGGAAAACATGGCTATGTGTTTTACCCTAAGAGATTACACCTCAAACATGAAGGCTAAGATGGTATATTCTAGCTAAAGGGAAGCACACTACTTTGGTGGAAGACATTATTAACCCAATTGGGAATGGATAAATCAGAAGTAACTTGGGAGCTATTTGAAGAAAAATTTAGAGAACGTTACTTGACAGAAGAGTTCCTCGAGAGACAGCTAAATGAATTCAATTCATTAAAGCAAGGGAGCCGCTCCCTACCAAAATATGAGGCACGTTTCATGGAATTACTCTATTATGCCCCTCATTAAAACACAGAGAAGCTCAAGGTGAAAAAATTTGTGTATGGATTAAATGTTAACATTCGGACAAAGGTTAGAATCTTAATGCCTCACACCTTACACAAGGCAGTTCAACGGACAATCATTATAGAGGAGGAGATCATGAGCAGTGAACATAGTAAGTCTACAAGGCCCACAAAATCAAGTGAACATAGTATGGAACATAGAAATTTGCAAGGGGGTTCCGCGCTAAATCATCAAAAGTGGTCAAGAAGAAATCAAGGAACACCATATAGGCATCCAGCTCAACATTCGCGCAGGACACCACAGCAAGCTCGTCAACCACCACCGCACCGGCCTATACGACAGCACCAAGTCACACCACCTTAGCACCAATCTTCTTTCCAACATAGTTTTAGACCAGCTCACAGTTCAGTTGGTAGTAGGAGCCAAGTCCCTAGGAAGGGGTGTTGGACTTGTGGGGGTCCTCACTACGAGAGGGATTGCCCTCAAAAGGCAGGTAATACCAACTCAATTAAGAATGCAACTACAATGGGAGATCTGGGGAAGGCTCATCGCATCCATGCAGTGGTGAACAATCGCCAGGTCGAACACCAGCCCACTGTGTTAGAAACCTCAGGTAATATTGGTGGTATGAGTTTTGTCATTTTAATAGATCCAGGGGCTACTGATTCTTTTATTTCTATAAATGCATTATCATTGATTAAACATAAAGCAACTCCACAGTATGAATTTAGACATGTAGAAATGGCATGTGGTATGAAAAGAAATGTAGGAAAAATGGTAAAGGATTGTGAGGTGGACCTGGGGGTATGTAAGACCAAGGTATCCTTGTACTTGACAATTCTAGGAGGTTATGACGTAGTTATAGGAATGGATTGGTTGGAGCGGCATGAGGCACTCCTAGATTGCAAGGACAAGATCCTACATTTCACTGACAATGACGGTCAAAGAAAATTATTAAGGGGAAAGAACCGAGGGGTGTCCCTGAGGTTCATCTCCTCCATGCAACTAATGAAATTTAGGCGAAAGGGATGTCAATTGTTCTCAGCGAAAACTCTAAACGAAAAGAGCGACTCTGAAGATTTTGATAAACACCCATTCCTTATTGAATTTAAGGATGTGTTTCCCGAAGAACTACCCAGGCTACCCCCAAAAAGGGAAATTGATTTCACCATCGACCTTAAACCCGACACGGAGCCTATTGCAAAGGCACCCTACTAGATGTCGGCTCTAGAGCTAAAGGAATTGCAGATCCAATTAAAGGAATTATTGGACTTGGGGTTCATACGACCTAGCATATCTCCATGGGGAGCCCCAGTGATTTTTGTTAAGAAAAAGGATGGGTCTTAGCGACTTTGCATTGATTACCGCCAGTTGAAAAAAGTAACGATAAAGAATCAATACCCTTTGCCAAGGATAGATGACTTATTTGATCAAATGAGAGGGGCCACTGTGTTTTCAAAAATAGATCTGAGGTCGGGATATCATCAGTTGAGAATCAAAGAAGAAGATATTTCGAAGATAGCATTTAAAACAAGATTTGGGCATTATGAGTTTGTAGTTTTACCCTTTGGACTAACAAATGCCCCAGGTGTTTTCATGAGTTTGATGAATGGAATATTTCGGGATTACTTAGATAAGTTTGTACAAGTCTTTATCGATGACATTTTGATCTACTCAAAGACCCCAACAAAGCATTATGAACACTTGAGGATAGTCCTGCAATGTCTTAGAGAAAACCAATTGTACAAGAAGTTGTCAAAGTGTTCCTTTTACCAAACCAAGATTCATTATCTTGGACACATTATCTCTGGGGAGGGTATCGCAGTAGACCCAGTAAAGATCGAAGCCATCATGGAATGGCCAACACCAACCAATGTTCATGAAATACTGAGTTTCATGGGCATGGTAGGGTACTATCGAAGATTTGTCGAAGGGTTTTCGAAAATAGCAAACCCCATTACCGAGCTCCAAAGAAAGAACAAGAAATTCATCTGGACTGAAAAATGTGATGAGGCATTCCAACGGTTAAAGGTGTTATTAACGACAACACCAATTTTGAAGGTTCCGGATATGGAGCAAGAATTTTTGGTTTGCACTGATGCCTCCAAAGAAGGACTGGGTTGTGTGTTGATGCAAGAGGGAAGAGTAATAGCCTATGCATCAAGGAAACTTAGAACCCACGAAGAAAACTACGCAACCCATGATCTAGAAATGGCAGCAATTGTTTATGCACTTAAGATTTGGAGACACTACCTTCTAGGAAGGAAGTTTGATCTTAGGACTGACCATTGTGGGCTACAACACATATTCACTCAAGATCACTTAAACGCAAGGCAAAGATGATGGTCTGAACTAATTAGTGAATATTATTTTGATATCACTTACATCAAAGGAATGGTAAATAGGGTGGCTGATGCCTTAAGTAGGAGGTCGCGAATATTTTTAGTGATTCCCTTGAAGACAAATTTGAGGGAGAAACTACTTGAATTACAAATTAAAGGCACTTGGTATCAGGAGGTTAGCAAAAGTTTGAGGGAGGATGAAATGAGGGTCCCAAAATATGAAGAATACTCCTTTGATAATGATGGGCTACTACGATTTCGGGGAAGGATATATGTACCACCGAATGAAGATATACGCCAATTAATCTTAAATGAAGCACATTGCGCTGTATACATGGCATACCCTGGTGTCAAGAAGAGGAGTGCGGATCTGAAACCGCTCTTCTTTTGGAAAGGGATGAAGAAGGACATCGTGAACCTGGTAGCAAGATGCTTAGAGTGCTAGCGAGTAAAAGCCGAACACAGGCATCTGACAGGTTTATTACAACCCCATGAGATACCAAAATCTAAATGGGAAGTTATATCAATGGACTTCATTGTGGGACTACCAATGACCTCAAGAAGACATGATTCCATATTTGTGGTAGTGGACATGTTAACCAAAAGCACCCATTTCATACCAGTTAAGACTACATATAAGGCCCCAGAAATTGCGAGGGTTTTTATTAATGAGGTTATGAGATTACATGGAGTACCTAGAAAGATCATATCCGACAGGGGAGCAGTGTTTACTGGAAGATTTTGGACCAGTTTCCAAGAAGCTTTGGGAATCCAGTTGAACTTCAGCACTGCTTATCACCCGTAAATAGATGGGTAGTCAGAGAGGACAAATCAAATCCTTGAAGACATGCTTCGAATGTATGTGATGGACCAACAAAAGAGATGGGAGGAGTTTTTACCGCTTGTAGAATTTGCTTACAATAATAGTTATTAGAGTTCCATCAAGATGGCGCCATTTGAGTTCTTATATGGAAGACCTTGTAGAACACCTCTTAGTTGGGATCGACTAGAGGACCAAGTGTTAATAGGACCTGAGGTGGTGCAAGAGATGGAAGAACAAATGACCATGATTAGGAGGAGGCTAAAGGAATCACAAGATAGACAAAAGAGCTATGCTGATGCTGATCGGGTAGACCGAAGTTATAACGTGGGGGATAGGGTGTTCCTGAGAGTAAGGCCCCAAAAAAGCTCTATAAAATTTGGAAAGGGAGAAAAAATGTCTCCACGGTTTGTGGGGCCTTTTGAAATATTAGAAAGGAAAGGGCCAGTGGCATATAGGCTTGCCTTACCTCCATCTTTAGCACGTATGCATGATGTGTTTCATGTTTCTGTTTTACATGATTATATTTCAGATCCGTCGCATATTATTGACTTTGGTCATTTGCAGGTCTCAGATGAGAGAGCAGTAATGACCGAACCAGTTTGCATACTGGACCAGAGAAATTTGCAGCTTAGACGACGGTTAGTGGACTAGGTCAAGGTCCAGTGGGACAATTATAGTCCCAGTTCAGCTACTTGGGAGGACGCCGAGGAGATGCATCACCGTTTTCCTTACCTATTCCAGGGACTTCGAGACGAAGTCTATTATTAAGAGGGGGTGTATGTAGTGCCAACTCTAGTTGACTGACAGTGATATGACGTAAATATTTAATTAGCCATAAGGCCCACACTTTATTCTTTGAGGACCTCAGGTTCAGGATCCAGACACATGACACTATTATTAGCAATTGAGATATTCATGGTTGTGATGTTTATAAATTCTTTCCATTGATATTATGATAGCATGAATGGTTATGTATCTTATCTATCAGCATTCCGATGATTGCAACATTAAATAGTTAATTTTAGTCTCTATTTGAATTTATGATGAGGGTAGTAAAGAATATGTATGAGCTCTACTAAAAGCATAATGATGATAAATTTGATAGATAGGTATATTTCTATGATGTTACGATGTTGACAGCTTAATGAATATGTATGTTTCCATTGATGATTAATGATGATAGCCATGAGGGATGTGTACCCTATGTTACCTACTTTCGTCAGTTCAAGCTTACAATGGACAATGATGTGAATGACCAGGAATTGTTAAAGATGCTATTATGATAATGACTAACAGTGAGAAACCTTGTTACTGATGATTATTGAGTATAGCAGGAAACCATAAGAGGCGCTCGCATATGACATGTCGATGACACTTGGTTTGATGAAAATTCATATGATTTTATCTTTTAAAGTCTAAGTCGATCTTGAAATCTGCCATATATGTTTAACTATATTCTGATGATATGTTAATGGTTGCAGGGACATATTAGTTGCTTGACCGAATGACTCACGTATGGGTGATGGGGTTGTACAGGTGGATGAAACTACATGGGAGGGGTGGGACAGAGTCCCTAATCTCACCCACTAGCACCCCCGCCGCGACTTGGGCTAGAAGGGTTGAAACACCTTCGCCTTGAAGATCACGATGCCATGAAGGCAGGTCCCAATGTTGGGTCGCTCATGAGGAGTTTACGGGGGGGCGTGTATCAAGGCAGATTCCTTGATCCCCGGCACCATTAGTCTCACTATAGCAGGCAATATAAGAGATGATAGTGGTCTATGATGTTGCACTATACTTTCCCCTCATAGTCACTGGATGCTTGAAGGGCAAGTGGTGTGGCACCCTTGGAACTTCAGGGGAAATTCTTGAAGGGCACGACCAACTTGGCACCCTTGGAATCACAAGTAAACTATTATGGTGTGTAACACTTGGAACTTCTAGGGAAGTTCTTGAAGGGCACAACCAAACTTGGCACCCTTGGAATCATAAAAAATAAAAATAATAATAAATAAATATAAGTAAGGAATGAAAACTAGATAAATTTACATCAAGGGTAAATGATGATTAGAAACCAAGGTAATTAAATCAAAAATAAAACTTGGAATAAGAAAGATGATAGGAAGAAATAAAATAGAGTACCTTAAAAACTCTACCCTTTCCCATGTTGGAAAATACTAGGTAGATTAGGCGGTTTAATTAGGAAAAAGGGGAAAGATGAACATAATTGTAAGGATAAAGATTAATCCTAAACTAATTTAACCTAATTAAGAAAAGAGGAAGGTGAATTAAAATAAGAATAATAAATTAAATTTAGAGAAATGTAGAGAAGCTCCTTGTGGCATCAACCAACATATAGAATATCCATCTAAGAGATAACCTGAGTTAAATTAGGGAGTAGATTAGGTATAAAATCTTGACTCATTTATTGACTTCAAGTAATAAACACAATTTAAGGAATAAAAGGGGGGGCGAATAAAGAGACAACTAGGAGAAGAAATAGGAATCTTGTGAAGTGAGAAAAATATTAGTTTTAAATAAAACGTTAAGTAAATAATTTTGGGTGACCCTTGATGAGAGAGTGACACATGGGTAGGTGAATAATCAATCTATTAAAAAAAAAGAAAAGAAATATATAATTATGCATGACATGCCAAGTGTCATCTATGAGGACTCTTATAAAAGAGGGAGAAAGCCATGGTAGAGGGGACTTTTGGGAACCCTATTGTTGGATGGATGATATGATGTCGAGCGGTGATTACGAAACTATAGTGAGTTTGGTGAGGTAGAGGATTTTTAGAGAGGGGACTCTTGAGCTAAGGGTGCTCTCCTCTGCCAGCTAGATCCTTCCTCCATTGCAACCCCATTGTAGCTCAGGGGTCTGTGGGGAAGAAGAGTACCCAAGGAGTAGGCTGGGAGGTTAACTGGTGGGTCTTCGCATTCAAATCAAGTGCGTCATCATTCACTCGCAGAAGTGACCGGAAACAAGGGAATATCAGCAACAATAGAGCAAGCGGAGTCTCGCCTTCTTGTGAACGGTACATATGTATTTCGTTACTACTTGATCTTAGTTAAAAGTATGTAAATGTTGTGATATGTTCCTGAAATGAGTATCAGCAATGTGTGTGTTGAATGAACTTGAAATCTCAATGCGTTTTTTTTTCCGGTTGTAATTGCTGTGTTAAAAAAAAAAAAGTATATAGTCTTAATATGGTCCTTACAAGGTTTCAATGGATTTTATCATAGGTTTATGCAAGTCCTAAGGAAAGGGTGTCATCATGGTGGTAGTTGATAGACTTACCAAGTATGCACACTTTTGTAGGTTATCTAATCCATTTAAAGTGAGTACAAGTGCTACTACATTTATGGAAACAATTCAAAAGTTACATGGAAACCCAAAGATTATTGTAAACGACAGAGATCCCATTTTCACTGGAAATTTTTGGACCAAATTATTTTCTTGTTTGGGTACTCATTTAGCTCATAGATCATCTTATTATCCTTAATCTGATGGAAAAACTGAGATAGTGAACACATGTTTGGAAGGATATATTCGTTGTTTTGTATCTGATAAACAAACACAATGGGTCAAGTGGTTGTGTAGTGTCCCTTCTTGGTGAGATAACTTTCATGACACTTGGAGAGGGTGATTTTGATGTAGTGATATAAAGATTATGAATGTTAGAATTATGTATGTGCTTGTATGCTATAGACCTGATTTAGATCACACGGTTTCTATGTGGTTATGACAATATCTATGGTTGTGTGTACAAAAACTGATTTCGGTTAATAACATATTATCAATGTTTTCTCTTTTGGTATCCTAGTTTGGACATAGGTGTATGACATAGATGGTGATCCAGGATTGAGACACATAGATCCATGGATGATCATGGTTATGTGGAACATATGGTTAATTATGATTTATGGATGATATATGATTTGTATGATTATGTATGCTTAATCTTGTATTAAGCAAGATGTGGTAGAAGACATGGTTATTTGCAAACAAGGATGCTCAAATTATAAATAACTGTGGAAGTCATGATACATGATTTTTATGATTATATATTTTTAATATTGTATTTATTAGGATGTGATAGGGTATGTGGTTATTTTCAAACAAGGTTGTTCAAATTATAAATAGTTGCAAAAGTCATTTCTCTTGAACCAAAATGACTGTGGAATTCATGCACAATCTTTGGTAAAATGTGAATAAGTTAATTAGGGAATTCATTTGATTCATTTGATCTATGAGATTATGATGTGTGCAGACCTTGGAACAAGGCCTTACCAACAAACCATCAGATGGGTATGAGCTCACAATCAGTACCTTAAGGTGAAGTGCGGAGTTTCAAAGAAGAGTAGATGAGAAGCCATGGAAATTATGGCGTGGAGTCCTAAATCCATGAAAGATAAAGGCGCGGAGTCTTAGATCTACAATAAAAGGATTGGGACATAGAGTCCTAAATATTTAAAATATCAAGGTGTGGAATCTTTTATCCTTGGAGTAGATCAAGGCGCAAAGTCCCCAATCTACTAAGGCACAAAGATGTATGCAACAGTGATGCATAATCCCTATTCTCCAGAAGAAAAAAATACCACTCATGGGCAGCGTAGGGATGAATTTCCTCAATAAAATATTATTTATGACAATTCTGAAGTGACTTTCTAAAAATAGAAAGTCATGTCTAACATCTCAAGTATGACTTTCCAAAAATAATAAATCACCTTCAATCAATGGGTAATCAAGTATAGTTGAAGGAAAATCACTTAGCTTATCATTAATCAATCCTAGTAGTTCAATCTCGACTTAATCCTAATATTATTATTATTTATGAGACTATAATATTATAGTAAAAGAGAATTGCAAGTCACCTTCATCTCCTCAATCACTTCAAACCTCTCCTTGATGATTCTCAAGGCTCGATGTAACTCTCTATCTCTTTTAATAATACATTACATTCTTTTTTATGCATTCATAAAATAATGTCATATTCCTCTTACATTTAAAGACATGTCATAAAATATTCCTCTTACACCATCTTTAATGCATATGTTACATTCTCATTAACTAAGCCATGCATACCTCTACTTAATGGCATAAGTTACACTCCTCTAAACAAAATACAAGGCATGCATTTTACTCCTCCTTTATGAAAATAATTTGTTGCTCCTCCTATATAAGTGTCTCATGTATTCTCACTTGAGGAGGGGGAGGTGAATTGTAATACCAAGAGTTGGAGATACTTGAAGAGGATTGTGAGAGGGAGAGTCTAGGAAATGTTGTTGAAATGAATATGAAATTCCTAAACTATATTACTAAGTAGTTCTACTTGGTGGAGTTGTCCATGAGTGGTATTTGGAGGAAGTGAAACTTATCTTCCTTAGCTTGCCTTGGATATCTCTCTACTGTTGTATTTTGGTACTGTTTGTGAGCTCTTATAGCTCGGGAGTTCCAGGGGGAGAAGCTATCCATGGATATGGCTGGGTGTAAAGCCAAATGGTACAAATGAGTTGGTTAAGGAATCAAAGATGGATCATATTCTCAGCATTTATAGTTGCACATTTGACCAGGTATAAATTTAAATGTCATGAAATTTTAGTATAACATACATAAAAGAAAAAATAAATAAATAGAAAATTAAATTGTTGTAAGCATCTAATTTGGTTTAAGCTTATGTTATTTAGAATCTTATTGTCTAGTTAAAAATGAAGACTAAGAGTAGTCTATAGGTATGGATGTTTAGATCTCAAGATTGGAATTATTATTGGTGTAGTTTATGGTACTAACCTTGGTATGGTAACATTTGAGAAAGGAAAGCCAAATATTGCTGAAAGTAATTGCAATAAAGAATTTCCAAAGGAATTGAGTGAGAGTTTCATGAGTTATGGTTTTGTTTCATTTTAATTGAAATAGTTAATTAGAGACATGTTTTAGAAATGCTTTCAAGATATGTTGCAAAGTGTTTGGCAAAATCTGTGAATGAGAAATGTTATTATTTTTACTATACATGCAAATGATTATGCATGAATAAGTGCTAAATTGCAGCCTTTGGGAGAAGTAAGGAAATAAACACATATCCAAACTATACTTGGAGGAATCACTCGATCAACCCTTAAAATAAAAATGCAGAAATAATGGTAGCCAAGAGTTTCAAAGAAAATAATTGAGGTAGTATTAGTCATTATATGCATGCACTATTTGCACATGTAGATAACAAGTAAGCATACATAATGCATTAAAAGATTCATCACTGGTCAACTCTTATTTTGGAGTATCTCTTTATATATATTACAATAGCTCAGGATGCTTGCGATGTGTTTGTAGGAATGATTGAGTGAAAATAATGCTTGATGAATCTCAAAACCATTCAATTCACTTACAGTAAAAGAAATGGTTTGGCAAAGAAATTAGAAAATACATAAGTAATTATATATTAATTCTATGTTTCTATTTGTTATGCATGGTTGTAGATTCAAGCTTGCATGCCATTTGTTTGACAAAATCTAAAATTGAGATTCCAAGAGTTAGAAGATTTGGTAGTTTAACAAAATTTCATCCATTGGTCGTTTCGTAATGGTTCAGCCTAACATCAGGGGGTATCTGTGCCATGTGGTCATGTAACCCCCCATCTAATTCTAAAAAAGCACTTTTATGAGCCTCGATCGTAAATCTGGGTGATTTTGCAGATTACCGCTACCAACAGTGTGTGTTTGTTCTCGAGTTTTTGGTTAAGTATTAAGATGATTTAATTTATGGTTTAATAGGCCAATATTTGAACTTTTAATTTATGAATTTTATGAGTTAAATAGGTTGAGTAATAATCTTATATTCATGTTTCTAATGGTTGTCAAAATTGTCTTAAGAGATGATGGCTGCCAAGTGTTTGACAAAATGCCTAAATGGTTGTATGTTGTATGCTTGCAAACTATTTGTTATAATGATTCAATGGCTATAGCTATTTACATTTATGATTTTTCTGTTAAAAAAATTCCTAAGTGAAATTAGGATTTGTAACCAATATGTTTCTGGAAGGTCTCAATGAATATGCATGGTAATATGTCTGCTTACCATGACATCCCCGATGATGAGCCAACATGCACCCGCACTATATTCGGGCCTGGTATCATCGATAAATCTTGGCCATGGGCCTTCTTCGACGGGGCAGCACAACCTCAAGGCTGTGTGGGTGGCGGGGTGTTCTGCTTATATATTTCGAATCAACACCACTTCAAAGTCAAATTAGGACTAGGAGAAGGAACAAATAACTTCATTGAGCTTATCA
The DNA here is from genome assembly GCA_000404065.3 of Pinus taeda. NCBI lineage: Eukaryota > Viridiplantae > Streptophyta > Pinopsida > Pinales > Pinaceae > Pinus > Pinus taeda. Next base: position 64,884 of record APFE031389260.1, on the reverse strand, counting down.
CTCTCAGACACTTGCTTCATTTCACTCTCGCACATAATTGCACTTCTGTTCAGATCGTTGGAGATTCTCAAATTATCATAAGCTAGTTCACTGCAAAAAACCAATGTCATGCCATATCTCTTCAAAATATTCTGAATGATGTGCATAATCTCAAAATTGGTTTTAACATGGTCTCTTGTCAACACATACACAAAGAATACAATGAGGATGCTGACAAGCTTTCCAAGGAGGGTCTCACTACTTCTCTGAGGCATGTGGTTAATCAATGAACAGCTGGGCACATAGGTCTATCAATGCCATCACATACCATATATAGACGAGGACTATTTCAGGGTGGATCATACATAGTTTACTTTAGTAACTATAGCCGATGTCTTTTTTTGAGTTATATATAGACTTAGAAACATGTAATATTATTTCTGAATCTGGATGGTAAGGCCATGAATTTTTGCTACAACAAAATATTGTACAAAGCACTAGACTGATTATAGAAGCACTGCATATGCCTCAGGCATCTATTACATGTATTTTTTATTTCATAATGAAAGATTACGATTTTTCTCTTCGGAAAAAAGAATATAAGTGGTAATCACATTGAGTTAAAATTCATGTTGATAAAGTCAAATTTGGGTAAGTGAATTGTTGTAGTGTCAAATTACATATGAAATTATAAATAATGGATACCACTCCTATCGAAGCTGAATTATACTTTTAAGTAAAGAATTCATAATCATGTTATTTAAAATAAAATTAAATTAGTCACAACAGAAGTAACAATTAGCTTGTTGGAAATTGTGGCTCGTAAAATTGATATTTATTCATCCCACTAAAGACTCTTTATTTTAAATATGATTTTTGAGCTTGAGGATCAAGAGATATTTGTCGTTTGGTAGTTTGGATTTTGGGTTTGAGTGAGGCATTGACTTTGGGCTTGTCTTGGGATTTGGAAACAAAGGAAAAAAGGACAAATATCACATTTTGAGATTAGTGTTCTGTTATCACCAAAAATAGGACCCTGATAGGCTGTTGATAAGACTGTCTCAGTGTAACTATTTCAAACCAATATTTTAGCTAAGGTTTAGCCTCCTCAGCCTGAGAGGGCTCTCTCAAAGGGTTAATGATATTGATTAAAGATATGGATAGATGGCTAACTCTATGCTTTGTGATTTTATATGATTATAGGTTGAAAGATGAAGGTTGGCTACCATTGGGCTATGGAGTCAAAGTATGTTTCAGTACTACAGCAAGATCAACTTACCATGAAAGTCAGGGCATAGAGAGTTTTTATACATCAATAAAACAAAGATACAATGCAAGGAAACACATTCTATAAATACATGAAGGAAGTTAGAGCATCATTGATGAGTTCTGAGTATCATAAGTAAACACCACTGCAATGTAAGTATTGGAAAATTCCATAAAAACAATAACATACAATAACTCTTCTTGAATCTTGAGTTGTCTAAGTAGAAACTCTCCATTAGGTTAAAAATATACACAGTCTGCACATAGAGCAGCAATTGAGCCAAAAAATCTCCAACCCCTTGCTAATTCGATCTCTTTCTTTATATATAGCATTTACAACATGTATTCCCTCATCCCTTATCAAGAGAATTTGAATTTTCTATGAGTGACACCTATTCTAACCATAAAACAAACCTTTAAATGCATTTGATAGCTAACTAACAGTCCTAGAGTCCTAATACAATTAGGAGTACAACTCCTTGTTATGACTAAACCACCTTAACTAAACATTGAATGCATTCTTTAACAAATGCAACCTCATGATGTTGAATTTGATGAAGCCTCCCATGTTGTTACCTTACTGTTGATGATAAACCCTAGAAATTAGGGAACATGTTTCCCTATTTTTAGGTTTCGGATCTTTGAAAATTAGCACGTGGAACAAAGCCTTTATATTCTCATCCATGACATATTTTATGAAACTGAATTTTTGTAGTCCATGCCGTCTAGAACAAAAACCTCTATTTGTTTTTTAAAACACTTCTCCAGCTGTCCAGAACCTATCCTTGAAAAACACGTGTAAAACAGGAAAAATCTGTTCTTTAAAATTAGGGTTTCAAAGAAATCTTAGTATCTCCCAACTGATAGCACTTATGAAGAGAGTGAGATAGGTTATTGTAGTTGGAGAGTTGATGAAGAGAAACCTCCTTCACAATTCCAAAATACCTTTTCCTGTGACCAAAAACTGATATTGAAAACGACTTCTAAAACGAGAAGACAAAGCTTGGCTTTCAGCAGTTTCGTAGCACAATTTTAACCATAAATTTCTCCCACCTCATAATGAATTTGAAGAAACTGAAAGAGGTTTTTTTAGTTGAGTGTTAGGAAGAAAATCCTCTTTCAGTTTTCAAAATTGAGTTCTCAACTGCTCAGGAACCCTTCTGGAAGTTGACTAGTAAAAGCAAAAAGCAGAGTCTTTTATGTTGAAACAGGCTGCTTCAGTGATTTCATAGCGCAAAACTGGTTTTTTACACTGTCTACGCTACAAAAATATGGATTCATAGCTAGTTTCATTTTTATTTTTTTTAAATGGCTAAACATATGACTTTCAAAACATGATATGGGACCCATAAAGTGTAAAAAAAAGTTGTTGACCTTTATTTGATGATGGAAATGAGACTCTAACCCTATGACTTAGACTCTGAAAACCATAAGAGTGACTTAACCACTATCTAACATTATGACTTAGGAACAAATGTAAACTATCCAAGTTTTAGAGAATTTTTGGGTGATAACAGTGGCTCCACTTGGGATAGTGTGCCCTTGTGGTATACTAAGAACCTGTAGCTCCAGTGTTGCTATCCATCCTCTAGAATAAAACTCTGAACTTCTGCCCAATCTGCTCCTCAAGCCTTTAATGATTTTTGTAAGAAGAATTCAATCTGCACCTACTGAAACAGATGCTCAGTCAACCTACCTTGAGCTTAATTTCACATTCCTACCTACCCTATCAGCTGCAATCTCCACTTGTAGCTCAAGGAACATGAAACTGCCAATAAAGCCAATCAATTGTCTTTTCTGATATTTGAGGCTCTTCACTGCATTCAAACTCAAAATAGCCATGATAGTGAGATGACCAAATCAACTTATAATGTATCTGATCTTCATAATGCAAATGAAAATGAAATACTGGTGTGCAAAACTTTGTCATGTATTCATTTATAGGGTCAAAGAGGACATGGTTATTTTGATGATCATCATAACATTCTATATCTTCAGACAACTGATTTTCAGCCACACATGATTCCTTTGATATGCTATGAAATTGCTTTTCTGAATGATTCCCACAAACAATGTAATTTTCCTCACTATTATGATCATTCTTTGAAGTAATCTGTTGCAAGGAATTATATAAATGATCAACCTTTTCCTCTGCCTGAGGGTTATAAAAGATTTCTTCCAGTATTTCTTCTTGGTGTTTGCAATTATTTTCATCTTCATTATGATTCGAAGATTCACAAGTCTACTGCATCTCTACATCAATCTCGGAGGATGTAATATGATTTTCATAAGTAAACCCTTGCTTATTTTCATGCTGCATTTCATGGGATGTTATCCTTTCTTCTTGGTGTTGAAATGTATTGTTATGAAGAGCTTCTAAAATTTCTTCATCCATGAATTCATCATCATCATAACAATCCTCCAAATATTGAATAAAACTCGCAGAATGTTTACAACAATCTTTGACCAGCAATAAGGAGGGATGCCACTCTTTATACATGTCATAGAATACATCATGGAAATCAGCAAGAGAATATAATGAACCATTTTCCAAGATTTTATACCAAGACCGTGCTTTTCCTTCTAAAGTGGTCATAAACATCTTCATGAGACAATCTTTAGGGAACTGAACCTTAAGACTGCGTACATGCATATGGAACCTAACCAAATGAAGAGCAACATTGTCTTTCTTTTCATCTTTGCATATTGGAAGATCATCTAACCAATCAACCTTTGGCATAGGATTTGGAAAACCAGGGATATGAGACCAATTCATAGGGGAATACCTGGCATTCATTCTTGCAATGGCACTCATCTTGAAACTTCATCAAACTACTGATCTTCTAGTAGTGGAGTCACCTTCCAATTTGTTATTTGATGTGTGGAGTCGCCAAGGTAGATTGCAGCCTCGAAAACTTTCTGAGCTCCTGCTACCTTCAGAAGTTCAGCTTCTTGATTTTTCGGGAATGAATAATCTTCAAACTCCCGGCAAATGCACCAAAATGTTATCACCAAAAATAAAACACTGATAGGCTGCTGATCAGACTATCTCAGTGTAACTATTTCAAACCAATCTTTTAGCTAAAGCTTAGCCTCCTCAACGTGAGAGGGCTCTCTCAAAGGGTTAATGATATTGATTAAAGATATGGATAGATGGCTAACTCTATGGTTTGTGATTTTATATGTTTATAGATTGAAAGATGAAGGCTGGCTACCATTGGGCTATGGAGTCAAAGTATGTTTCAGTACCACAACAAGATCAGCTTAACATGAAAGTCAGGGCATAGAGAGTTTTTATACATCAACAAAACAAAGATATAATGCAAGGAAACACACTTTATAAATACATGAAGGAAGTTAGAGCATCATTGATGAGTTATAAGTAACATGTATTCATACCACTGGAAGTAAGTGAAAGAGGAAAGCCATGAGACAATAGGACATTAAAAACACTATTTGAATCATGAATAGTGAAGCCAAAACATCCTACCTAGCATGGAAGTCAAGAAATTATAGAGTTCAGGTGCAAAAATGCAAATATAAAATAGTGAAACATAGTTAGTTTATATATGAAGGAAGTCAGAGCATCATTGGTGAGTTCTGAGTATCATAAGTAAACACCACTGCAATGTAAGTATTGGAAGATGCCATCAAAACAAGAAAATACAAGAACTCTTCATGAATCTTGAGTTGTCTAAGTAGAAACTCTACATTAGGTTAAAAATATACACAGTCTGCACATAGAGCAGTAGCTGAGCCAAAAAGTCTCCAACCCCTTGCTAATTTGACCTCTTGCTTTATATATAGCATTTACAACATGGATTCCCTCATCCCTTATCAAAAGAATTCGAATTTTCTATGAGTGACACCTATTCTAACCATAAAATAAACCTTTAAATGCATTTGATAGCTAACTAACAATCCTAGAGTCCTAATACAATTATGAGTACAACTCCTTGTTATGACTAAACCACCTTAACTAACATTGAATGCATTCTTTGATAGCTACAACCTCATGAGGTTGAATTTGATGAAGCCTCCCACGTTGTCACCTTACTGTTGATGATAAACCCTAGAAATTAGGGAACATGTTGCCCTATTTTTAGGTTTAGGATCTTTGAAAATTAGCATGTGGGACAGAGCCTTTATATTCTCATCCATGACATATTTTACGAAACTGAAGGAGGTTTTTGTAGTCCATGCTATCTAGAACAAAAATGTCTCTTGGTTTTTTAAAACACTTCTCCATCTGTCCAGAATCTGTCCTTGAAAAACACGTGTAAAACAGGAAAAATTTGTTCTCTAAAATTAGGGTTTCAAAGAAATCTTATTATCTCTCAACTGATAACACTTATGAAGAAAGTGAGATAGATTATTGTAGCTGGAGAGTTTATGAAGAGAAACCTCCTTCAAAATTCCAAAATACCTTCCTGTGACCAGAAATTGATCTTGAAAACAACTGCTAAAACCAGAAGACAAACCTTGGCTTTCAGCAATTTCGTAGCGCAAGTTTAACCATAAATTTCTCCCACCTCATAACGAATTTGAGAAACTGAAAGGTTTTTGTAGTTTAGTATGTTAGGAAGAAAAGCCTCTTTCAGTTTTCAAAATTGAGTTCTCAGTTGCTCAGGAACCCTTCTGGAAGTTGACTAGTAAAAGTAAAAAACAAAGTCTTTTATGCTAAAACAAGGTACTTCACTAATTTCGTAGTGCAACACTGGTTTTTTACACTTTCTGTGCTACAAAAACGTGGATTTGTAGCTAGTTTCAATTTTTTTTTTATAAATGACTAAACATATAACTTTCAAAACATGATATGGGACCCATAAAGTGTAAAACAAGGTTGTTCAACTTTATTTGATGATGGAAATGAAACTCTAACCCTATGACTTAGACTCTAAAACCTATAAAGGTGACTTAACTACCATCTAACATTATGACTTAGGAACAAATGTAAACTGTCCAAGTTTTAGAGAATTTTTGGGTAATAACATGTTCAATATTTCTCTATAATAGTGATAGTTGGTAAGGTGGGATCTTATTGATTCCCTCTAGCTGAATGGTGGTATAACACTTCCTTCCATACTGTATCAAAAATGACTCTATTTATGGCACTCTATCGATATCATCCACCATCTATCATATCATCTTTAAGAGAAAATTCTAAGGTTCAAGCAGTGGAAAATCACATTAAGCACCAACAACAGGTTCTCAAACTCTTAAAGGATAACCTCACTTTGGCACAAAATATGATGAAACAACAAAAATATCAACATTGCAATGAAAGAAGTTTTGATGTAGGTTATTTGGTATTTTTACGATTACAACCATACAAACAAATGTTTCTCAAGCAAGCTAAGAAGGATAATAAATTATCACCAAAGTATTATAGTCCGTACAAGTTGTTGCAAAAGATTGGTACTATGGAATACAAATTGGAGCTTCCTGCATCTTCTCGACTGCACCTATTTTTCCATGTTTCATGCTTAAAGAAGGTATAGGTGACAAGCTCACAGTTCAAACAATATTGCCAAAACTTGCTGATGAAAGAAAAACCATATTTGAACCTAAAGCAGTCACAGAAACAAGAACTCGAAAACTACAAAATCAATCAATATCAAAGTATATCATCAAGTGGAGAACTTACTCGCTAAAGATTCCACATGGGAGGATTATAATTTTACATAGAAGTATCCAAAACTACACAAGCGTTGAGGAAAACATTTTTTTGAAAGAAAGGGGTATGTTAGGTCCTTATAATACTAGTGATTCCCCATTATTATTGTCATTGTATCCCCATATTGTTATTGTTGTGCCCTTACATTATTATTGTTATGCCGGCTCTGATTACACTGGGTCCTTAAACTCCTATATATAGAAAGGAGGTTTTGTCATTTGTATTAAACAATAATTATTCATTTATATAATGTAAAGAAAGTTACCCTCTCAAAAAAGCTTATTTTGAAGTTGTTGATCTATCTCTTTTTCTATTTTGTAACCTGATTACATAACATAATTGTCCCAAAATTGTAATCACCAAAGAAGTAACCATTATTGACCCAAGTTGCGATCACCAAAAAAAAACCAAAAAAATAAGACAAGATCATAAATCCTCTATCTCTACACGTAGCTCTCCAAGCTTTCACTACCAGTTATGCGTACTAAAAAAATCACTGAAAAAATACATAGATTATAATTATCCATGCACAATGACTGCCAATCAGACAACTATCAATTCCCAAACGACCACTAGCAGTGATTCTGCTCCAGACAGTCGAGAAACAATGATGCCACGATGTGTCCATGTAAACATCTGCATTAATACGGCTGCAAATTATGCCCAATGTATTATGCCATTCATCCATGCATCTAATAACTCCCGCACAACCACACACTCCACCTTCAGCCTCAAAGAAAATTAGATGGCATTGGCACCCCGATTGTCAATAAAATCTACATGCATGATGAAGATTAGACTCGGCCAGAAGAGACAGTCTCAATTTGTATTTTTCACAGGCAACTGCCTTCCAATTATCACTTGGTTTTGGTGTGTCCTCCCAAGTGACCCTCGACCTGCGGTGTTGGCTGCTGTCATTTTTAAAAAATTAATCTTATTTGACCGAACATCAACAATCTCGGTCCGGACAAGTAAGCAGGGACCGATTGCAGGTTTTCAAGGCGTAACGCTTCTGATTTGGTTTGACTCGCTCAAGATGATATATCAATGCGACGAGTTTAAGTCGATTGAAATTGACGGCGCCCATGTCCGTCAGATTCCTAAATATTCGGAAAAGATAGTCATATCAGTGCCAACGATCAGTTAATTCGATGCCATGAAAATTCAATCCAACTTCACTCGTCGGTCTGCATGTGGCTTGCCTAATCGTGAACATATTCTACGACCAGTCGGATTTTCTCATGGCCTGGTCGCTTATTATTGTAGTTAATGTCGTTCACACATAGGTTACTTGACCAATTTAACTTCCGCCCAGGTTGTACAATCGCTCTGCGTGGTCGTGTAGGTCCTGAGCCAAACGTTCACATCAAGCCGAGGCAATGAATGGATGGTTTCTTATTTCCTCCAATGCTTACACAATTAATCAAATGCGATCAACACGTTCTAACTTCCCAACACCAGATCAATTATTGCAATCACAGTCTACATTTACTTTTGCAATTCGAACCACTATAATATTGCGGTATAGCTTGAACTTTGACCCGATGTAATGGATTGACGCTACAACAAATTCCAATCACATATCCAACGCGGTTTTTTTTCTTGCTAATCTGGCTACAAATAATATTACAATGGGACTCGGAAAATTCGAAACAACCACAATTAAACACATAACTCGTACCTTGAATATAATAAACCTGACCCATTAATTGAGACATATATAATACCGCTCGACCAAGTTCAAATTCGATCTGTAACAAGGGGATTGTTTTATCAATTGGTATAGTCTGCACAAATGGAGGATTCGATCTTCCCACTGGTGATAATACCTAGAAATGCAAGTAATCAGGTTACCGAAGATGAACTTTTTGTCTTTAGTAAGGTAACTCAATCTCCAAATTACCTACAAACTCCAATAGATCACAAACAAGATTCTAGAAATGCGGATATTTGATTTTAACCCACAATTCATGCTCTAATACCACTGTAATATCTCAAACTGCATATTTTTCCAATTACATAAAATTTTAACTTAACCAAAATTTCTCCATTATATTACTATTCAATTAATGAGAAGTTTCTCATGTAAAATAAAACAACTAGAGTGTATGCAATTCAATAAGAAATAATCTCAACTTTTATTATAATAGATAAACTGAATTACAAGCAAATACAACCAATATCGCTAAGATGAAAAGTTGGCCTGGAGGAATCTGCTTCGATGAATCTGCTTCAATGTTTCACTGAGCTTCCCAACACTGAACTGAAATCAATGTGGTAATCCACCAAAGAGATGAGGTGGGTTTTCATCCACTTTCACCAAAATCACCTGAGCATTTTTGTCTTGGGGCTACTAATGAACTAGAGAATTAGGTTCTCAATCTCTCATATAAGAAGTAATATCAAATCTAATACTCTGGTTCCTCCTCTTTAATAAATTTCACGGGCTCCTCTAGAATTTCCTACTTTATTATTATTTTAATCATGGATCACTTATCCCTCTTTTATTTTAATTAAAATATTAATTTTAAAGTGGGAAAATGGTAAATTAGCCACCAGGGCTCATCAGGTCACTCGAAATCACTTCTAACCATCCCAACCTGTAAATCTTCAAGGTGTTCTGCCAAGTATTCCTCTCCAAATGCCATCTTAAGCACATTAATTGAGTTAGGAACATTAATAACTCTGTTTTTTGAAAGTTGTTGGAATGCAACAAAATGAAAGGAAAACTGTGCAAATCATGGCATATACCAAGCAAATTCCATCGGACCTCTTAAAAACTCCTCAAAACCCCTCCAGAAGTCGTTGGGCCCACTGAGGATGCCAACCTACATCTATGACTTGTCTGCCCCGAATTCTGAAAGTCCATCCTATCCATGCCATAAAGAACACAAAAAAAAAAACATTACACATATCTTTAAGACTATTTCTGAAATATCCATTTCTCAGAGTGGACACAATTTTCAATAGCATAAATTACCAATAAAAGTGGACACAATTTTCAATAGCATAAATTACCCAATTTATTGGTAAAATGAACCAAAAAAAACACCTTACGTAGCCAAGCCATGGCTAGCAGCAAAATCCTAGCGCTGCAAACCCTGAGTGGTATAAATCAGTAGTTGTGAGTAAAGAAAGAAAAAAAAAATTGAGTTCCCACATGCCAACTTGGGTTTAATTTAGAACTTATACACCTGCGTTGATTATTCTGGTCCTAGACTTTAAAAAGAAACTGCAATGAAGTCTTGTGCTCAAAGAATTAGGAAACCCTATAAAATTTAGACTCTCTGCTTCCAACGGAAGGACAAGAATCAATGCGACCATGGCATAGATCATGGGGTCATTGCACAAGCCAAACCTATTAAAACCAAAACATCCCTGAGGAGATTAGCAAGGTGCAAAATTCAAGGAGTTATTAAAACACATATTTGACCAGATAAGGTTTTGCAGTCAACGCTTTGAGTAAGGGGGAAATATACCTGAGTGAATAGCCAAGATACCGAGGTGTCCATTAGAGTCACAGATAAATGCTAGGAGGGTAAATTTATGAAACCCCATCGCCATTAGAGGTGTAGAGCCTCAAGAGTAAACACAAGAAAAAGAGAGAAGAATATGCAAATGACGACCAAACTGGAGAGGGAAGTAAGGAGGTTACCCTAAACGCCCAACAAGCATTAACACCCTTCGATTGAACCAAGAGATCTTACCCATTGAAACTCTGATAGACCATGTGACGAGGTGAGGTGTTTCCTTCCCAAACCACGAGAGCCTATTAACTGTAATCAACAACCCTGGAATGCGATGCATGTGCAACGAATTGTGAAGTAAGACGGGAGATAACCCAAGGTTCCCATATAAATAAATGATAAAATATTCATTGAGACGAGGTAGAAAGAAGGGGGTGAGGGCTTGTAGTTCGAGGTAATTATTGTGATGGATGGAAATAGGAGAAAGGGAGTAAGTGCACAATGAAGAATCGCCTATAGAAAATATTCTACTCTAGATGTGTCTTGAGTTTAAGTCATTGTGGATTTCTAAATATCTTACTCTAGATGTGTTTTGAGTTTTGAGTTTAAGTCATTGTGGATTTCCAGAATATTTTGGGATTTGATAGACATGATTGAGGTTAATTATTTAACTTTGCCTATGTCCATTGGATCCGGGAATATTATAGAAATATGTAATCCAGATAAAAATGCCCTTAAATGTGTTCTGAATATTAAAATATTTATTTCGTATTTCATTATTTACATTTAATAAATTAATTATTGAATAGCCAAAACCAAGAAGAGATTTAAATTAAAATAAACTATAACTCATTGTACTTTGACAATTATTTATAAAATATTATGTATTTATAATATTTTGAGCGTTTATGTTCACACATCACTATTACTTAAAAAAAATTAAATCTACTTGCTCACAAATCAGTTAAATCTGCATGTTGTTGGATACGTTCAATTGCAAGTTGTTGAAGGTTGTTAAATGAACTATAGTGTAATTCTCACAGCAGAGTCATCATCTCGATGAAGTAGCAGAACAATTATCCTCGCAAAGAGGAATTAATATTTTGATTATTGATTGTAACGCTAAATCCAACCAATACACTCCCAACAAAGTAAGATATAAGCTGTCAAAATTCAGATTTGTGAATTGTTTGTTGAGTTGCAGTTTTGAAGTTAACTTACACACCTTGGTATTGTCGAATGGAGATCATAAGATATTAGAGTGCCAGGAACAAGGGTTGGCTGGAAGGAAAAGCATAAACATGAGAAATTATATATATAAATGGTGAGAAAAACCTATCATAATTTAATTAATAATTATACTTTTATATTAAAATAAAAAATTAAATTATTATATAATTTTTTCAAATTTTTTAAAATCGAATTACATTTCTCGGATTACATTTCTCAGCTCTAATTTATGAAAAAGAATCATATATTTTTCATTACAAATGTAGCAAATATGGACTAAACTTCTCCTAGTTTTTTTAATCTTCAGAATCTTAGCCACCACTCAAATGAACTTCAAATAAATTATGTTAAAACCTAAATATTCTTTAACATGTATGGAATTTTTACTACCCCATCTAATAGGTTCAAACCTATCATTTCCATGGCCAAAATTAAGTGTATCTCTTTGTCTTTGTGGTTAGATTCCTTGTGAGCTTATGCACATCTACTGGTTTGTTTTGTGGTATGCTTTCCCACCAATAGCATGATTCCTTGCCAAGCCTTGATAGTGGGAACCATATTTAAAACTAATCTTCTTTCCTAATCTGGTATATTAAGATAAATCAATCACAGTGCATCAGATCAGGCAGGCATTGACCTACTACTAGATTTAACAGATTAGTGGTATGATTCTGAAATTTTTCCAAACATATATAGAGATTGATGTTTGATGCCCTGTGGGAAATGTTCTAAGTGTTGTATGTTACAAACTAAAATTCCGTATACTCTTTGATGCAAAAAGATTTGTTGGGGAAAGTTTGAGAGAAAGAAAGAGATAAATTAAATTAATGTTCAGTACTGACCAAAATATGTTGATGGCATTGTAAAAATACAACCAGGCTAAAATACTCAAGAGGGAGTGGTTACTTAGTTACTAGTTAAATTCAATAAACTAAAATAAAAACCGGCTAACAAATTATTCAAACCATGGGAGAGGATCCAAAATAGCTAAAAGAATACAAGCTTATTTTGATTGATTAAATATAAGCTGCACTTGTGGAGAGAGCGATTGTTATTTTCTGTTTTCTGGTATATTTTTAGGTGTCGGACATAAGCTTGAATGCAGATCAATGTTTTGCATAATAAGCTGTAAAAAAAGAAAAGAAAAGGGGCTTGAATCTTTTGTTTGATTGTGAGATCCTTGTAGGATGCATGCATCTCGCAGACCTCCCAAGCCACTGTGATGTCATGGGTGCCTAATAAACATGGATTTACATTTGAGTCTTGAACTTAGCCAGATCTAAAATAAATCATCTAGCCTTGGGGGTTATCTTATTTTTTGCAGTTGTAATGTAATTTAGACTTTTCATTACGCCAACGAGTTCCTCCTTGATAAGATAGAGTAAAGCCCTATTACTAATTATAAAATGCATTCATGTGGACTGGAGCATTATTTTGTTTTCTGCTGTTAATATTTTGTGTGGTATTGGCTTGAGAAGCTGAAGTGTCCATATTCTTTTAGGTCTTACTCGATGTTTTCCAACCAAAAATTTTAATACTTTCAATTTTCCTTCTTGGACAACTATGACATTAATGTCTGATTAGATTGTGTAATTTTTTTCCCAGCTAATTTGTCATTGATCCAGTAGAAGTTGGGGTATCCACTATAAAAATTAAGAATGCAGTTTCAATTCTATAATTTGTAAGTCTGGTTGATTCATTATGGACACAGATTTAAGTTTGTAGAAACAGAGTATTACAAGAAACATATGTTTAGTTAATACATAATTCATATTTTTGAGAATCAGAGGAAGCCCTATTGTAATTGTAGACCTATCTGAACTTGAAACAAGTTGGATGATTTAACTAAATATATTTCATGCATTGGATTTCATCAGTGCAATAATCCATTTCACCTCCAATATTTTTTCTCTTTTTGTGCCCTCTTTGCTTTCGTCAAAACCATGGCGTCCATTTGGATTGCCCCGGAGTGAGCAAGCGGGGAGCGATAAGAGCTTATTTTGTTTGAATAAACTGAGCTTCTCTCACATATTTGACCAGTCCATAGTTGTTTGCAGAGAGTAAATATTTTAAATAAATATACTAACAAAATGAACTATTCTGTGCACACTCTACTACGTCAGATACAATGCATAGAAGTCATTGACTGTGCAGGCAATGCAAATATGGAAAGGTATAAGCGAAACTGTCACTAGCTCGAGATTATGGATTATGTTTACTTTTGCATTAAAGTTTTCCATAAGAATTACGTGACACAAATCAAAGACCAATGCTATTAAACAGAGGACATAGACCATTGAAAGATAGATCAACAACAATTGAACACCAATGCCATTAAAATAGAGAACATAGACGATTGAAACATAGAACATTTGATTGCATTGCAATTCACGGTCACTGTTTTTATACAAAATTTCAAAAAAAGATAGACCATTTGATTCCATTGCAATTCACTGTTAATGTTTTTATACAAGATTTCAAAAAAAGACAATTGACTGTAACTGTTTTTATACAAAATTTCAAAAAACATAGATCATTTGATTCCATTGCAATTCGCTATCAATGTTTTTATACAAGCTTTAAAAAAAGACAATTGACTGTAACTGTTTTATTACAAAATTTCAAAAATTCTGTGCTTTCATATATGTATTTGTATGCTTTCTTTTATCAGAAAAATTATGCAAATATGTTGTATGTCGAGAGAGGAGGATCCAATCAGTACAATTTGGTACAAAAATTTAGAAGAGAATTGGACTGATTTCTGGATTATCATGTGTTCTTGCCCTAGCTAATGTGCGTAGAAGTACTGGAGCTGCAAAGAGAAGGGAAAAATCAGTACAAATTGAATATTTTGAATAACATAATTTAAATTGCATATATGTGATTTGTAGTTGAAAGATGAACATTAATTAGAAGAATACCTAGCTTTGGTTGGGCTGCCATTGTTATCTTTTTTGATGGTAAATGTACCATGTATTTTTAAATCTTGTAGCATATACATAGTTGCTTTTTTTTTTTAACATATTCTTCAAAGGACGTTTTTTCTAGGTTGGGAACTAACTGTTTCACCAGTAATTTGTTTATGATGTAACATTATAAGTTAGTGTTTTTGTTAGACTTGATGATGCAATTAATACACTGTGAATTAACTAAAATAAGGATTTTTTTTTGGCACTTCAGGCAGTTAACAATTGTGTCTTTTATCATTGTAGAGGGTGGTATTGGCAAATTGCATTCGACACAAAGTGGTTCAAATAGCATAGAGTAAATGCTTGCAACTGTCAATGTTCCTTCTATCTGTTGATAAGAGAGGATAATTAGTGTATGTGAAAATGGAAAAAAATGAAAAGACAATTGCATATGGAGAAGTAGAAGTATTGTTTCATGTCTACTTATAGAGATTGTTGGAGGGCTCAATTTTCCCAGTTCTTTTGTTGCTTGTGCATCCAACTTTTTGATGAATGTTGATTGAGTCGTTTGAAGGGTTCTTGCTTTGACATCTTTCCTGTTTGTTATGTTTTCGAATAGCATAATTGGAAAATGCCCTTTTTTCAATTCTTGTTTAACTTCATTGTAGAGTGGTGCAAATGTTTCGAATAGCTGTAAATGTAATACAAGATAAAGAAGTTATTTTTTGTTATTTCAAACAAAAATGAAATTAAGAATGAGAATATTAATATAAAACCAATGCAAAGTAATTGATGTCACCGTTGCTATGTTGTCATCAAAATTCCCATCTTTAATTTGTAGTGTATATTGCAAACCAATTTTTCATGCAGCTGTGACAACTGCAACAATTGTTCCAATTGCATATGTTTATGTACTTGTTGTAAGCTATTTTATTGTTGTATCTAGAATGAATTTGTAATATTTGCAAATTGGTGGTATGTTCACTACAATAATTGATTAAATTAGTAGTAGAATCCAGTTACAATCGCCACGGTCATAATTTGTTTTAGGTAGAATTTTAAAATTTGTAATTGATATTGCTTTTCTTCATGTTGTTCAATGAGCTCAGTTGGTATGGAATATGTGATTGTCAGGATTCCTTCAACATCTATCAGATGTGCACATAGTATTTGTCTTGCCTTGTTGACTTTATCAAAGTACATACTATAAATGACCACGACATCTCCATTGAACAAATTTCTAGTTTTGTGAATGTTTAGTTCTTCAATTGTAATTGGAACTAAAGATGATGATTTGGATCTATGTATGGATAATGTTGATGTGACATGTTGTAGTGTCTATAACCACCCTCCAAAATTTTGGCTCCCATGAAAATTTCAGAGGCTACCTTTGGATCCTGCGATCGATTGTCCTTGGTTATTTGTTGGTAAGATGATGATATCAAGCTTCACCTCCTTGATCTTAAGAGTTTTTCATGTTCTCATCTTTATGTAGCATGTGTCATCTTTGGGCATAGGGGTTGTTGTTTGTTATGCAAAAGGAATGTTGTTTTGGTTCAAGGGAAAGCGTGCGTGCATGAGTTATTATAATCACATATACATGTTTCACACTCACTACACGCACTATTGTCAGGAAGGTTGTTGCATCAAGAAGAGTATGTTTATACATTCTGGATGGCCTATGTTGCATCACTAAGTGTTCGTGTGCGATCACAGTCAAGTCTTATCGATGTTTACATATATTTCATTGATTACACACTTTGCCAATTTCCCAAGAAACTTAGACTCATCCAACCTCTCAAAATTGTGCACTTTGCTCCTGCAACCATCAAGCTTCCTCCCTTGCCTGCTGGAACTTCACAGTGCGCACAGAGACCCCAACATCCCTTGGCATCCAAAACTGCACATTGATTTCCTCCCATGTCTTTCCCCCAGGTGGAATCTGCTGTCTCCAAAAATTGCGTAGTATTCTCCCTCAATTGCTCAGTCTGCCTTGCAACCTGAAACTATGTAGATGTCTCCTCCTAAAACCCATCCCGCAACAGTGCCTTGCATCCAGAAACTGCGTAGTATTGCCTCTTATCTAACCAGGCTACACTGCACTCAGAAATTGCACAGGAGGTGTCCTCCCAAGACCCCCATCTCGCAGCACTATCCTATGCCTCAAAACTGCATAGTGTTGTCTAAGTCGCCCTGTCTATCTTGCATTCAGAAAGTCCACAGATGGGCCTCCCAGGGCCTCACTTTGGTATCGGTCACTATCCGCTGAAGCTGTGCTTATTTATCTCTCAGTGACTATAGGAAAAGGTGACATGTTGAGATCACTCCCAAGGAGTTGAAGAGAAGGAACAAGAGATTGAGTGATGAAAAAAGATCAGGACCGCATGCAAAATTTGTCGGATGCATGATCATCTCGAGGGTAAGTGTGGTAAGTAAAGAACAACTTTCGAAGTACACCTCTTAGATGAGTTTACTGGACAGCTTGTCAGTGTCATATCATCATGTCTTCAGTAACATGCATGTGTACAAACACAAAAGTCATTTCACGTGTTTCCTCTACATGTATTGCTTCATTTTTGCTTGTTTGACCAACTATCATCTTCGACATTTTGATTGCCATGTCATGCTTGCGACCTTGTTATGGCGATATCGAAGGTTTGTCTTCGTGTGCATGAGTTGTTTTGACTATGAAAACACTTGTCACACTCACACACAATGTTGTAAGAATTGTCGCACAAGTGTCGTCATAGTCGTCCAAAGGTCTATCAGAAGTGGTGCACTTGTCGCTTTCACCATTAGATAGTCCCACAGTCAGTCACATTGAGCATATGTTGTCTTGTGGTTTTAGGTGTCTTGTTGTCGAGTCGTGTTGAGTCTATGTTTGCAAGGTCATGTATGCAGGAGTTCACTTGCTCACACACTTAGCCTTTTTTCCTTTTTTTCCGAAAATATATCGACCAGACCACCCTCCATTAGCCAGATCTACAATGAGCTACACTATGCAGTCTCAACCCTCAGTGACCAAGCACGGTTGCCCAAAACTACGCAAAGCTTGAGGCTACCCTCCAGGAAGTCTACATTGCACAATTTTGGAATCAACCCGACTGACTATCACCTAGAACATGGCATATGTTTCCCATGAAGCCATCTCAGTCTATGCTTCCTACATGCCTATCTATCAAGCCTCCCACTGGTCAACTGGAGACTTGACTCGAGAAATGATCGAGGGCTGCACCCATTTCCAAAACTATACAGAATCTGTCCAGCCTGCCTACCTTCACTACCTGAAGAAATTGCATAGACATGAAGGATAGGCACCTGCTGCTTGTTACTGCATTGTCCCTAGAAATTGTGTAGTTTTGTCATGCAGTCCCCCTGCTAGATTGCTCTCCACTGCTACTGAAAATTGCGTAGCTTTCGTGGACAATCCACCTACTGCCCAACAACCCGCTTAGCCTAGAAAAATCACAAGCATATCCTTCTTGACTACCTTCGAGACCTATGCAATTCTGACTAGTAGGTTCCCGTAGTCTAATCCTAGCCTCCTCAAAAAATCTGCATAGTTTTCACTGTCAATGCTTCCTGCTGCCTACATTGCCTTCCCTAGAAAGATTGTGGAGTTCTGCCTCCTAAAAGAGCCAGATCCTGCATATGTCACCACTATCTTGGACTACTCAACCCAACCTCTCAGTGACCTCTGTGTAATTTTTTCTGACAGTGTCCTGAAGCCTCGCATCCTAGCTTGACATGTGCTCTACATTGTTTCAAAGCCTTGTCCTCTCTCCTAGTCACCTGCACTCAGAAACGAAAGACAATGCATCATGGTAGACTAGGGGATTTCTAGATTTTATGTCATGTCGTCATGAGTGATTGCAAAAATAGGTACATGGATGAAACATGTCGCGATAACAAATGGGATGAATAAGGAGCACATGCTAGAAGACTCGCTCGTGTTTGGATGAACAAATGAAGCACACTAAGTAGCAAGCGAAGGAAACACATGCACATGCATACAACATCAAGAGAACACCAAGACCATTGAAGACTCCACGCACTTTGTCATGCGGAGGTGAAGCTATGGTACACCATGGGAACACTCATCTCTCAGAAGCACAATAGCTCAACACAAACAACACAACCAACATGTGCATACCAACAGTGTCATATCGAGTTGTGTCATGAGTCACCTCGACCACATCACTACTTTGGATCATACTTGTGTAATCAATGTAATGTAACATGGAAGTCCAAGATACCCATGGATGAAGTTAAAAAGTCATGTAAGTCGAAAAGTCATGTAAGTCGAATAGTCATGAGGGAAGTCGAAGAGTCACAAGGGCCAGTTTCACCCTTCACTGTATATACCCCTCATTTGTACATGCAACAAAATTTTCACCTTGGCTCCTCCCACATAGCCCTGAGACTCTGTAATCTTTTCTTTGAGGAGTGAACATCGCTCCAATGCCCTGCTATCAGGGTTAGTGATGTTTGGTGTACGGACGTGTCTTGGAATCTTCTCTTAATTTAGAAGCTTGTTAACAGGCCATCACGTTTTCACACATGTATTTTATTCATTTGTAAGACTATTCTTTGGATGCTTGTAATGCATGTTTCTTTAACTTGTACTAAGATAGTTGAACTATTTCAGTTGTTTTAGTGCATATGTTGTTGGAAATGTGTTGTAAGTTTTTATTACTGTCTCACCCGTGCGGAATACTCCATTGGAAACTTGACATATTCATTCTTATAAGCTTGTTATAATGACCATCGCACTTGTGTGGACTACTCCACTGGGTGTTGTACGTGCTACCTGTTCACTTTTTATTTGAGACTGCCACATCTGTGTGGACTACTCCATCAGAAGCTGCGCAGATCCTGTTGTGTTGTGTGTCTCTAACAGAGTTGGGACTACTCTCTTTCGACTTAAGACTCACTCTCACCCTCTCCCTTTTCTATGAAAGAACTTAGACACAAGTTATATTAAGCACTCACCAGGTACGCAAACCTCAATTTTTGAAGATTAAGTGTACCACTCCCATGTGCTGACAAGCAAAAGCTAAGGCATATCTTTAAGATAATGGAAACTGGGCCATCATATTGGATGAGACTCCTACACCAAATGTTGTGAGGTCTAGTTGGGACTTCATATGGGGGAGATCCCCTGAATGTTAGTGGGTCCAACACCGTCAACATTTCTGGTGCTAGAAGGAGGGCCAGATGACAAGCTGAGTCCCCACATCTGTTTTGAATCTTCGCATACTTATCATGACTAACCACAAAATTCTTCCTCCGAAGTGTATGTCTTATGGAAACGACTTTGAAAATTTGGAGGAGCTTTGCAGTTCCTTGTCACTGTTGACAATAATACTGAGAGGGGGGGTGAATCAGTATTATCTAATTCTTTTACCAAATCTTTCTTATTTATACTTTGAATTATTTTTGCATACCAATACCATAAATAATGAGCATGAACAAGAAAATCAGACAGTCACATCAAAGAACACCAGATATAAGGTGGAAACCCAATGTGGGTGAAAACCACCTGCTGCAATATGTCTCTATCTTCTTTCAAATTAGAAACTCCTTTTACAATGGTCTTGTACTGGTGCAGTCCTTTACCAGTACGCAGGCTGCAACCTGCAGAGAGCTACAACTCTCTCTCGTTTTCCAGTCTCTCTTGGAAGGGAGCTACAACCCCCTACTTCTTTTCAAGGACCACTTTTCATAAATTTTCAAATTGGATCCATATACATCAAATGATCATCAAGTACATGTAAATTATACAGTTAGCTGTAATAACCAGATCAACAATAACAGAACAGAACCCAGAACACCTTTCCAACAGAAAAATTCAACCAACAGAAGATCTTAACATAGATACGCGGTTTTTCTTTTACAGGCCTGCGTTGCTACGCAGTTCACCTTCTGCTTCTCTGCGTACACCCGCAGATCTCCTTCTTCTGGACTGCGTGGCCACGCACTGCTCCTTTTACTGACCTGCGTATAGTACGCACCCAAAAACAATATCGCGCCGCGTACTTTTCAGAAAGTACGCACCCAAAAACAATATCGCGCCGCGTACTTCTCAGAAAGTACGCACCCAGAAGAATAATCGCGCCGCGTGCTGCTACAGAAAGCACGCACCTGAACTACTGTTGCCCTGCGTACCTACGCACTAAGCCTTCGCTGCTTCTGCGTACCCACGCACAGAACCTTCGGCGCCTCTGCGTACCCCCGCACTAAACCTTCGGTGCCTCTGCATACCCACGCACTGAACCTTCGGCGCCTCTGCGTACCTTGGACTAGGGCTGAAATAACCTCAGATGCTTAGATCTGAACTTGTGCTCAAGAGATCACCCTTCGCCGATTCGCCTCTAACTTCTCCTTTATAAATCAATCTTTTAAGAACCGAGAACCCAATAAATCAGATCTTAAGATATTCAATTACTCCAAAGATACTCAAGCCAAATGATCTCCTTTGCTTTATATAGGCTAGCTCTTCCTCAAATCAAGGATCATGGGGCTCAATAATAATAATAAAATAATCACTACCGCGGGCCAAAACCATGATAACCCAATACTGTTGGCTAAATACCACTGAGAAACCCCACGGGTGGGCGCTTAACTGCCTTGGAATGTGTGCACTGGGGTACGCACCCCAT
>APFE031389260.1:1813-43608 GCA_000404065.3 Pinus taeda | reverse complement strand
CGCGTATTTGGACGCGGTCCCTGCACGGCATTCCTGCGGGTACGCACCTCCTGAACTGTTCTCCTGCGTACTTCTTTATTTTCATCAAAATGAGAGCCATGCCATGGGTGTTTGCCATCAAGTACAACATCTGAAATCATACTAGAACCATAATGCCAACAGTCACAAAACACATATAAAGGTGAAGGCGGAATGGCCTGGCTTGAACACATAATTTCCTTTATAGTTAAGTGTCACAAGTATAAAATCCATGAAGATTACATTACTCATTGTTCACATACACACTTCGATGGCACCCACTGCTATGGTGTGCAATGATGCCCAAGAAATTTGTTCACTCTCTCACTCAGTTGATTGTAGAGATTGACCATGGTTTCCATCCTTTTGACCGTAAATCACTCAATAAAGAAATTCTGGAATTACGAAAAGCACCTGATGAGTCGGTTGAAAAAA
The DNA here is from genome assembly GCA_000404065.3 of Pinus taeda. Taxonomy (NCBI): domain Eukaryota; kingdom Viridiplantae; phylum Streptophyta; class Pinopsida; order Pinales; family Pinaceae; genus Pinus; species Pinus taeda. Next base: position 43,155 of record APFE031389260.1, on the reverse strand, counting down.
TTTCACATTCTCTTTCGTAATCTTACATATCGATCTCCTGAAGATGAAATTGATTAGGAATTCCTCAATGGAAGATTTAACTATCTTCTTTACATATCTGAAAATCCACATTTCTTGGAATAATTCGAACCCCTCCTATCATACCTCAGTGTTAGAGCTGCCAAATCTAAGACAGAATAGGTCGCTGTCATAAGTGACTATTTGTTCTCTTCTCATCAAACAACTCTAGCTCTGTAGTACAAGGTGGGAGAATGTGCACACACATCTATTGAGCTGTCATATCCTCCTACCCCACCTACTCTATATATCTGTGTAGATTTGGCTTGCAAGCCTGTTGGTTGTCATGTAGACTTGTTGCCTCAACCTTTGTCCCCGCATTCTACTAACCTTTCAGAATGTACTCTCTTGTGTTATTCCATTCCGGACTCCACACTTGTTGTGAATGAGGATCAAGTTGTCAACGGAGTTGGTGTTGTGCATCCAACTTGCGCTATCATTCATGATGAGTGTGTGCAGTGTTAGTGTCCAATAGTGACAATGATAAAATGTACTCTTTTCATAGTATGGATAGGGCCTTAGAGTCAAATTATTATATTTTTAAATAAAATTTCTCCTAGTTGTGAAAAGGTCCCAAAGTCATTTGTCTAGGTATCATTTCTACTCCCTCCACTTGTTCAATATCACCATCACCCATCATGGTCGTGTTATCATTCCCTGTCTTAGGTCACCAAAAGAGTTAGTGGGTCACCATATAGGTCATGGTCTAGGATATACATTGGATTGTCATCATTTTATCATCATCAATATCAAACAAGGGAGTCATGTCATCCATTTTGGTCATCATCATGGGAGTTAGCCATTAGGGAATAAAGTGAATCAAGGAAACATTTCCTTTTGAAGAAATAATGTTGCAGTCAAATCAATCAATAGTCATTTTATCAAAAAATACACATGATGTCATTCAATGATCAAGCAAAAAATCAAGTTTCTGAGTTATCATAGAATTTTAAAACTTCATTATATCCTTACAAAATCTCCAAGAGCTCCTCTATGCCATTGTGAGACTTTCCACAACCATCAGAACTCTGAAATTCATCATTAATTACTTGTTTCATCAGTCTGTTGCGTTTCTGGAAGAGTTGTTGCGCTTTTGATTTGGAGGCCAAAAGAAGGAAAGAACAGGTTAAATCTTCATCTTATTGTTTCAAAGCATCTTTAAACAAGTAAGTGGAGTCTTCACAAACCCTTTATGCAAACAATTTCCTCAGAAAGATGATTAAAATCCTTGCCTAGGGTTTAACTGCACTTCTGCTGCGCTTTTCATTTTTATGGGCTTTTGCTTCACTTGATAGAGAAATCCTTTTGTTTCTAAGTATTCACATCCCTAATTACCTTCATCAAGTACTTCCCACCATTACCCATACTCAAAATCACTCATTTTATCATTTTCCCTCACAACCCTAGCTAGTTGCTGCTCTTCTGGCCTAGGACTGTCTTTTCCATTTTTCACCCCTCTTTCCTCACTCAATTTTGAGAAATTCCACTTCCATTGCATTCCTCACACATATACATGCCCCCCATAATTTCCTCATAAATTATCCTATCCTCCTTCGCCTTCATTGCCTCTCCTCAAGTTGCTGCGCTTTTAGCTATGTGTTGCTATCCTACAGAAACACAACAACTATTTGCAACACCAACTTCAAGCTTGGATTATGAACAAATGAGAAAGTATTTTTTAAAACTAGAGGAGGTTTATGTTCATAACATATCAAAAAACAATAATCTCTCTCATTTTTTTAATATACTTTATTATTTTGGATATATGCCCAAAATACAAGTCGGTATAAGAGAATCGCTGCGCTTTTGACTCTGTTTTTTGTCATCATTTTCAAAAGCGGTTTCTGACCAAATGAAGATGAATTTTAGAAAAAAAAAGGATTTTTTGTTAAGAAAATACCCAATCACAATAACCTCCTTCCAATTATACATAGGTATCATATATTGGGATATATTCAACTTTCTTTGAGGCCTATTTCAGAAAATCAAATTCTCCAATTTTTCATGTCTGTTTTAGTCATTTGTTGTGGAACGTATTACGAGAATATGGGAATGGATTTCAAAAAAATGAGAGAGATTTTTTTCCAAAAAAACCTTATCTACAGAAAAATCTCCCATTTTTGTAAAAAACATTATGTTTAAAGATATATTGGTTCGTCTTTGACCCCTATTGTTTTGCTACGCTTCTAGAGAATTTGCTGCGTTTCTGTGTGAGCAATGTTTTTTACTACATGTAAAAGGTTAAAGTGAAATAAGGTAAATGTAAATGGTATATTAGATGTTTTGAAGCCATTTTAAATGTAAATATCCTATGGTTAAGTTGAATATTGGATTCTCTTTTAGAGATAGGATCAATTAGCTAAAAGGGGAAAAGTTGTTTTTGATTCCCCTAGAATTTGGCAGTGATAGGATAGGTGCATGAATTGGTTCCTATGGAGTAGAATTCGACCCCTTAGAGGAGGAATATTGTTTAGAATATATATTTATTTAGAAACAAGTCAAAGAGAAGGGTTGGATACTTGGAGTTCATACTCTTGGAACTAGTGTACTTGGCTTTTTGCAGAAATATGACAGACAATTGCAACTATTTTTATGAGATTCTTGTGTTGTGGTTAGTGGCTATGTTTTTCTTATGTTTTCTCTTATATTTGATTATTAGACCTATATAGAAGCCATCTACATTTCATCTTATGCTTTATATCATAAGTTTTAAATAGAAATCATCATCTGAATGCTCTATTTTGTTTGGGATTAGCATTTCAATGTTTTCCTTCTGGATAAGTGAATTCATGCTTTTGCTCACTTAACTCCTACCATATCATCCTCACCACACTACATTGAAAAATCATTTTGAGTCATTGATTTCACATACCTTGCCCGATCTTATGACAACAACTAATCTTTTAATCTATTTGGCCTTGTTCCTAAACCTATTGCTTCATATCCAACAAAACCCTAATCAAAACCCTACTGAGCTGATAACTAGTCTAAAACCTTAGTATTCTCCAGTCACTTCCATTGGCTATGAGGTTGATTTTAGAGAGAGCCCTCTATGATTTGGCAGGGCTAGCTACCAAGTCCAAAGTTGGTCTATGGTTACCTCTTTAGTTTCCTTTCTCAGCCTTGGGAAAACTAAGGAGCATTAACATGTAGGAATTTGAAGAAGAACTCACAGTGAAGGATGAATCCCTTCCATCCGTGCCTCATTTGCTCTATCCTGACATCTCTCGCAATTCTGCCACTTTTGATTTTCCCTGTGAAAAATCATCTCCGGATATTTCTACTTTTGATCATTCACAAGACACATCGAATGTCAGCCTGTCATTATATCGTGGAGAGGACACATCTTCCTCTAAAAATCTGTCCCATTTGTCATCTGTTATTTCGAAAAACACAGAGGGTAAACATCCTTTTTTATCATCTACCCCTTTGCATGATTCATCAAATCATGAGGATGCTGACAAACATCCTCAATTTTCTGATCATGGTTGTCATGTTGATTCACTCGCTGTTAATCTTCCTAAGTCACTGGTCTCTGACGATCTATCTATTGACAAAGTGGAAACCCCACAGGTTGTCGAAGAACTTTATCTTGAGATGATCGTTATGTCAAACCCTTGTTGTCCTAAGGTTAGTTCCAATTCTAATAGAAATTTTTTTAAACACCCAAGGCTCCTCATCACTCTCTGCTTCGCATTGAAGATCAATCGCAGACACATAGTTCACTTCCTCCACTCGAATCATATGATCCCATCCTTTAGACCTTAGAGGAATCTTACACCATCAGCATGCTTTCAAAGCATAAGCTATTTGTCTTTCTCATTTTCACTCGTATGTCATAGTCCAAAGAGTGTGTATCTTTACTGTCTACACGCAGTGCATTGGAACACCATGGTACATCTGCAAAATATTTTTTTTGTGCATTCACTCTTTTCTTTTTTTGGATGTTTTAGAAATTAGAGCGTGTTGGTCTTCACTGATCTATATTTATTTTTTTTTTACGTGCATATATTTCTTGTTTACCATGCCTTCACCAACATGGGCCAACCAATGTGCTCGTGGATACATTGGAAATATCACTTCACATTAGTAGGCCCATGCACTATTTAGCGTAGGAGTAGGAGTAGTCTTTGCTTCTTGCTTTGCTTTGGTTTCTCGTTTGCATGTCTGTTTTCTTGCTGACTTTGTTTGGTTTGCTTGCTTGTTTTATTTTCTTACTTATTTTTCTTCCGCTTTACTTTTTCTTTTTTCTTTTTGCTCTCTTTGCTTGCTCGTGTCTGTAGGTTAGCCTATCATGAAACCATGTTTGGATCTCGAGATGAGCTGGAAAATATAAGACTTGTACAACTATCAACATATGGTTATCTATTATCCTATCTCTTTCTAAAGATATTGTTGTCTTCAGTTGATGATGCATTGATGTAAAATACGTTCTATTCTGGGTGAGTCTTGGTGAAAACACAATGCTTGCACTGTTAACTAGTACCACCTACTCTAATCGGTTTTTTGGTTAACCCTTGTCAGCTTAGTCAAGTAGAGTAACATGAGGGGGAAAACCTTAATGAGTATGTCAAAGGTATACATAAGATACTTCTCTAAAGGAACAACCTCTTTTGCTCTCAATAAGTCATGATACCTCTTCTGCCTTTGCAATAAATAAGTGCCTATACACAGTTCTTTGAAAAAATGAAAAAAATGAAAAATGAAAAATGAATAAGGCAAAAGAAGAGAAAGGATTCCTGCATAGAGAGGTGATACAAGTAACTCCATCAGGGTACTGACTAGGCTCACTAGCAATGGAATGATGCTTTTGCTCCTGCGTGACTCCACCAAGTTACTATCTAGGTCTACTGGCAGCGGAGGAACACCAGAGATGAAACTTAAACTTTGACAATTATATTAATTGTGCATCAATATACCCCTCATCCCAAATTGAAATAACTAAGTTGAATTGGCTTGGAATGTGTGTTGACCGATCAAGAGAATGGTAGGGACTGCATCTTTCACACAAGCTAGTGTGGGAGCCATCACAATCAAAGAATCAAATAATACTTTCGGAAGGGTTAGAATTTATTTTCACAAAACAAGATCCATACAGAGAGTGGGAGTTCTACCAGTGTGTCACCAATGTTGTAGCAGCTACAACCACCCTCCAAACTTTTTGTTCACATGTAAATTTCAAAGCCTACCTTTGGATCCTATGATCAATCGTCCTTGGTCACTTATTGGTAAGCTGTTGATCTCAAGCTTCCCCTCCTTAATATTAAGAGTTGTTCATGTTCTCATCTTTATGAAGCATGTGTCATCTTTGGTCATAGGGGTTGTTGTTTTTCATGCAAAGGGAATGTTGTTTTGCTTCAAGGGAAAGCATGTGCTTATGAGTTATTATCATCACATAGACATGTTTCACACTCTCTACACACACTCTTGTCACCAAGGTTGTTGCATCAAACAAAGTATGTTTATATATTTTGAATGGTCAATGTTGCATCACTAAGTGTTTGTGCGTGATCACAATCAAGTCTTATTGATGTTTACATATGTTTCACTAATCTCACACTTAGCCAATTTCAAAAGAAACTTAGCCTCATCCAGCCTCCTGGAATTGTGCACTTTTCTCCTGCAACCATCAAGCTTCCTCCCTTGCATCCCAGATCTCTATAGTGCGTAGAGACCCTAGCATCCCTTAGCATTCAAAACTGTGTAGTGGTTTCCTCCAGTGTCTTTCTCAAAACTATGCAATATTCTCCCTTAGCAGTCTGCCTTGCAACTTGAAGCTGCAAAGATGTGTCCTCTTGGAACCCATCCCGCAATAGTGCCTTACATCAATAAAATGCGTAGTATTGCCTCTCAGCTAACCCAACTACACTGCACTGAGAAACTACGTAGAGGTGTCCTCCCAGGAACCCAATCCTGTAGTAGTGTCCTATGCCTCAAAATTGTGCAGTGTTGTCCAAGATGCACTATTTGTCTTGCATTCAAAAATTGCACAGATGGGCCTCCCAGGGCCTCATTCCGGTAGCATTCACTATCCGTTGAAGCTGCACTAATCTATCTCTCAGTGACTATAGGAAAAGGTGACATTTTGAGACCAGTCCCAAGGAGTTGAAGAGAGAGACTAAGAGACCGAGTGATGGAAAAGATCAAAACCGTATGTAAAATTCGTCAAATGCATGATCATCTCGAGGGTAAGTATGGTAAGTAAAGAAAACCTTTCGAATTACACCTCTTAGTTGAGTTTGTAGGATTGCTTGTCAGTGTCATATCATCATGTCTTCATTAACATGCATGTGTGCAGATACAAAAGTCATTCCATGTGTTTCCTCTACATGTCTTGCTTCCTTTTTACTTGTTTGACCAACTGTCATCTTCAACATGTTGATTTCCATGTCATGCTTGCGACCTTGTCCTGGCAATATCGAAGGTTTGTCCTCATGTGCATGAGTTGTTTCGAATATGAAAACACATGTCGCACTCACACATAATGTTGTAAGCACTATGACGCAAGTGTTGTCATGGTCATTCAAAGGTCTATCCAAAGTGTCCTACTTGTCGCTTTCACCATTAGATAGTCCCACAGTCAGTCACACTGAGTATATGTTTTCTTGTGGTTTGAGGTGTCTTGTCGTCGAGTCATGTTGAGTGTGTGTTTGGAAGGTCATGTATACATGAGTTCACTCACTCACACACTTAGCCTTTTTTTCTTCTGAAAATCTATCAACCGAACCACCCTCCATCAGCCGAACTTACTCTTAGTTGCACTGCGCAGTCTCAACCCTCAGTGACCAAGAACTATCTCCCAGAACTACACAGAGCTTGAGGATGCCCTCCAAGTAGTTTGCACTACACAATTATGGAATCAACCTGGTTGAATATCATCCAGAACAACATAGAAGTTTCCCATGAATCCATCTCTGTCTGCACTTCCCACAAGCCTATCTATCAAGCCTCTTGCTAGTCAACCGACAAATTTGACTCGAGCAGTGACCTAGGGATGCACTCATCTCCAAAAATGTGCAAAATCTATCCAACCTACCTTCTTGAAGAACTTGCGCAGACATGAGGGACAAGCACCTATTTCCTATCACTACATTTTCCCTAGAAATTGCATAGTTTTATTAAGCAGTCTTTCTGCTGGACTACTCTCCTTTGCTCCTGAAAATTGTGCAGTTTTCATGGATAGAACTTCTACTACCTGACACCCCACTTAGCCTGGAAATTGTCTAGACATGTCTTGCTTGACTGCCTCCCATATATATATAGTCCTGACCAGTAGGTTCCCACAACCTGATCCCGACCTCCTCTGGAAATCTGCGCAATTTTCGCTGCCAATGCCTCCTGCTGCCCACACTGCCTTCACTGCCTTCCTATAGTTATGACTCCTAGCTAAGCCAAATCCTGTAGATGTCACTGCTGTCTCAGACTTCTCAACCTTGCCTCTCAGTGACCTTTGTGTAGTTTTTCCCAATAATGCCCCAGAGCCTTGCATCCTGGCCTAACATGTGCTATGTTCTGTTTCAGAGGCTTGTCCTCTCTCCCGATCACCTACACCCAGAAACAAAAGACAATGCATTGTGGTAGACTAGGGGATTTTTGGATTGGATGTCATCTCATCATGAGTGGTTGCAGAAACAAATACATGGATGGAGCCTCCCTACCGACCATCCTCAGTAGCGTGTATTTCACTGTCAAACACATTAGCTTCAGCTATTTCATAGAGTCTTGTCAGCATGTGCAAGCAAGTTTTTTCCCCCCCTTCACAGGTTGATTTATGGACTTAGTGTCATTGCTGGTTGAGCAACTCCCTTTGGGAATTGCACAATTCTAGAGGGGAATAGCCTTCCATCCAAAAATTGTACAAACCCAGATGGACACCCAGTTGGGCTCCAGAATTGCCCAATTCTTCATGACAGTCTTCCTCTCAAAAATTGTGTAATTCATCCCAGGAAATTGTGCAATCCCTTAAGGAAAACCAACCTAGCAACTAGCAGAAATTGTGTAAATCCATCCAGGCAGCCTGCTAGGCTCAGAAATTGCGCAATACGGTCAAGCAATCTTTCTTGAGAAAATTGTGAGGTCTGACCCAGGATAGCTGCTCAGGTCATAAATTACGCAATGCAGTCAGACAAGCTTCCTTGAGAAAATTACGAGGTCTGACCCAGGACAATTACTCAACCCATAAATTGCACAATCCTAGGAGACATTCACCTATTCCTCTCAGAAATTGTGCAATCCCTTTGGGGCAACCATCTTTGCTCAACCCAGAAGCTATGCATATTTTCATCCCAGGCTCGGAGACTGATGCATGTGCCTTAAGTTGACCAGTTCCCTCTGGGACCGAGAAAAACTAATTTTCATGCATGGTTTGCTTCTCCCAAGGAAACATGCAAAGGCATCCCTTGATTTATGGATCTATTTTTAGTTGCTGGAGGTTACATACAAGGATAATTTCAAAAACATCTCGCCAAGTGTCGCTTTTCCTAGATTTGTGTCATTCGAGTCACAACCTTGATTTTATCAAAACTCATCAATCGAACACTATAGAGCTCATTCCTCACATTGACCTTGCAACTCTGACATCCCACATTGTATCTAAGAGTCATCAACACATTCAGTTCACCTATTTCAGGGTAAGCCCGCTTTGCATGTCTTGCACTGCATTTCTATCGCTTTTTGTGTTTCACTTTGTGTGAGTGATGTTTGCTTGATTTTAGTGAATGCTTGCTATCATTTTAATGTATAAACACTTTTAGAAGCACCGTTTCATTTTTTGTTCATATCTCACTACTGTCGCATGCATGACACTATTTTGCATGAATGGTCACTATCATGGCGACTCGCTTCACACACATGTATTCTCTCCTATTTTTTGAATCCTGCACTTGTTGTTTGCATGTATGATCATTCACTCATGTTTGCACTCATCTCATCATGCATTCAGACTTCTCATGTTTTTAGTTGCTCGTCGTCTGGTCTAGGCTGCCTTGGCCCTGACCGTGCCTTACTCGGCTAGCACTGTGCATTTCCGGAAGCAAAGGCTCTACCTTCCCTCTAGAAATTGTTTAAGTTTGCCCCAACACTAATCTCCAGGCTTGCATTGCATAATTCTTGGAGGCAGTGTCCTGCTAGCCCTAAAAACTACGCAATGTAGTTCGCTGGTTGCATGTCACTGCTGACTGAAATTGCACATTGTACAATTTTAATCCTCAGCAGGCCAGGTTGGACTGTGCATTGCACAGTTCCAGCAGTCAGCCAACCTCTTGAGAGCCTAGAATGTGCCTTGCGTAGTTTTGTTAGTCAATCTCCTGACCTCCCGACTGAAATTGCGCAACCTTCACGATCAATCACAAGTATGTTGCAATTCAATCCTCAAGTTTGTTTGTTTTTTTTGACTGACAAATTGCTTTCCGTGAGTGTTGCTATGTCTCTAGGCATCATAGGTGTTTGTCTGTCTCTCAACAAAACAAGTACAATAGCCTTCAGGAGAGTAGAGTCAAAGGACACCGTTGAGAGCACAACGGGGTTTGCATCCGAGCAAGTGTCTATTAGCTTACCTACCTATGAAGACATCAAGTTATTCATAGACAAGGACATCGAGATGTTGTGGCATCAACATCACAACGAGCAACACCATCAGCAGTAGTAAAAGGCATCACACTTGCATGTGACGAATGGAAGAGGAAGGTTGTTGACATGATAGAGGCAGAGAAAAGCTGCAAGTTTAAATTAGATCCACTCACGATGAAAGAAACTTTGGAGATTTAGGATGTGAGGTGACGACGTGACATGAAGATCATGCAAATGCAGAGAAAGGAATAGAGAAGGAGCGGCATGTGTTGAAGCAACAACTCAATGAAGAACAATAACTTCATAGACCAGAGAATGAGTTGCAACAGGAACATGTACAACAGGGGGTGCAACATGCACAAAAAGATGAAACTACGCCTGCACAAGTTATAAATCCATCCAAGCAGCTGGAATAAGGAAGACAAGGTGAGCAGTGTTGTTGATCACATGCAAGGGAATTCATCAACATGCATGTCATTGTGTGCATGCATGTGATCCCACCCATTTGGTACATTCATCAAGGTGAAGACAAAAAGCAAGTCCAAATGGAGTTGAACATGTATTTTTACAAGTTGATGCGCACGACCACCAGCACATGCTTGGAGATCAACGCAAAAACTATGCATCAAGATGTTGTTGGTCCAGTTGCACCTAAGACGACCATGTGCATGCTATCTGACGAGTTGGATGGAGGAGCCATATCAGTGTACTCAGATGAAACAGAGGCAAGAGTTCGCTTCAGCAATATGTCACTGTTGAGCACACGAACACCATCACGGATGACCAAGATTGACATCAGTTCGCCACCGTCAACCATCATGAGGATGTCGAAGAGTTGGTCTCACCACAACAGTCTGAGTGTTAGTGATGTCTTGCATGGATTGCTCAAGCCATTTTGTCTCACATGGGTACATGTGTAGACTGTATGTAACGTCTTGTCAAGTGGAAGTTCAAGTGTCGATAGTTGAATGTAATAGTCATAGAGTAGTTGAAGAGTCACAAGGATAGATGAACGATCACAAAGGGGAATGTCAAGGTCACCCAACCCTTTGCTATAAATAGTCCCTCATAACTCATTGTATGGGCTTTTGGTTAGCCAAGCTTCCATAGGAGTATCTTAGAGAAAGATTGGACAGTATTGTAACGAGCCTTGGCTTATCCATTGCGCAGAGCTAGTATATCTCTTTGGAGGAGCAGGCGACAGTTACTGTAACGTTCCGCTATCGGAACTAGTGTTTGGTCATGGATGTATTGTATGACTGGAACTTACACTTCTTAATATAACAGAGCCAACATGTTTCATGCATATGTCGTATTGTATTTCAACTATCTTGTTTACTCTAAATGATATATGTATCTGTTTGCTTACACATGCATGTGTAGCTATTTTGTGTATAGGTATGTATGAATCTTACTGAAATGTGCTATTGGTTTAACCATCACTTTGGATTGCTAGCTCACTTGCCTTCCATGTTGTGATGCATCTTAGATCATGTGTTCCCTTCTTAACTTCGTGCTTTCACAGGTTTCCAAGGGGTGCACTCACCTCACCCTCTGTGTGTTATAACCACTCATGCACCTTCCTTGACTGACTTCATATGTCACATCCTTGCTACCAATAGGGACATCTTACTTGCCTCTATGTGAAATCATGGTCAAGGTGATACAGTATGACCCACTGCTGGGACACCTACACCAAACGGTCTGAGGTATAATTGGAACTTCTTATCGGGGAGATATCCTGACAAGTTGGCAGGTCCAAAACCATCAACAAACTCCTACACCAAACGGTGTGAGGTCTAGTTGGGACATCATACAGGGAAGATCCCCTGAATGTTGGTAGGTCTAACACCGTCAACATGACAAGAGAAAATGTTAGAACTAAAAGAGAATGTTGATGAATATAAATTACATGTTATAATGAAGTCTATAATAATTTGTTTCAAATGTACTTACTTGTTTGATTCTATTGCAAGTGATGTTTCTTGTTGTTTCTCTATCATTGCTTCTTTTATAGAGTTGCAAGATGAGGAAGATGCAAAACCAATATTAGGATTAAATATAAGAACATAAGTAGTGATTTTTATAAGTAACTACTTAGGTGTAATATGCATTTCCTAAGGAACTAATTTGTTTTTTTTTATTTTTGTAATTTTTATTGGGTTGGTGATGCCAAGTAGAGAAGTAACAAAACTATTTCAGATAGGCTAAGTATTGAATTCTAATCATGTTTGAAAACTAAATATTCCATAAATGAACATAGTGAGAATAGAATATAAAAGACGATAAAATTTCTAAGTTGTTGAGTCTAAAAAATTATAATATCTAATTTTGGGTGGGATTATTGAGACGCATTCTTTTGCAATTGCAGGTGTGGCTAAGTCATCCATCAACAATTGGAAAAACAATATTTGAGACTGGATTTTAACTTCCAGATTTTGTGTTGGTTAAGATACAATTGACCAAGTTTGAATGTGTTTTTTGATACTAATTAGATTAATAATTTGGTCAATACATATGCATGCTTGAAAATACCTTTGAAATGGTTGCATTCAATAGTTGGGAGGGCAGTTGGGAAAGCCAACTTGTGTTCTAGAAGGCCAACTTGGTCTACTTGGTGGAATTTTCTTAGCATGCACAGTAAAAGGAAAAATGTTAAGGAGCACAATAGATCAACTTGGATGAGTGTGGGAAGGTTCAGATAAAAGAGAAAGCTTATTATCAAGAAGAGTTTGGAAGAAATCATAGGAAAATTTATGTAGACCAACGTGAAGAAGATTTTGAAGAGGATAGCTAAGGACTGAACTCAACTTCAATAGATGGAATTTGGAGCAATGGAAATGCAAAGTCTTCAAAATGAGGATGTATGGGGGAAGATAGAATATGCTGAAGTGTTGATAATGAGGATGTAGAGTTTATCGAGGGGTTGGAGGGTTATATTTACTCTAATGGAAAAATAGAACTTATGATTACAACACATTTGGCTAGATTTATTACTACCATGTAGAGAGAAATGAAGGGATGCTATCTCAAAATAGTGAAAATGTTGGCACAAAGAGAAAGTGAACATGGAAAGGGGGCCAAGAAACAGAACTTTGAGGAGCGACTATGAAACTTCTTAGAGCTATAATGGCATATGGATGATCTAGAGTAGGGATTTCTCGGGTATAGAAAGTTTATTGTTTCTGAACTTTACATTGTCAAGATTATGGTAATTTGGGCTTTTCAAAGAACCTACCCAATTAATGCTTCCAAAATGAATTGCAAGGCTTGGGAGGAAGGATCCACATGGAAATTCAAACTAAGGATCATCCGAAATTTGGAAAAGCCTTGCCCGGTATTTTGAATTCCTGGGCATTGTTTGTGTGGGTACATGGGATGTCTATGTGGGCTTCTTGTCTATCTTTATATATTTAGGTCTTAGAGTGCCCTATCGTTCCGCCCCTCAAATTGTCTTTGGAATCTGTGTTTAAAGAGAAATTTCCAGTATTCATACTTTTTCCCAAGGAATTTTTTTTTTCGATGATAGTGGCTCTGGTTTTTTTATACTCAAACTGTGCATGTACTACTTATGTGTAAATTGACTGCGCCTGCATAGATGATAAAATATTTTAACCTGAGCATCAAAGCATCCTTAACTATTCATTTCAGTTAGAAAGAAAGAGGAAAAAAGACTGTGAGAGGTTTCTAACCTAGAACACCGTGAAAAACCCGTAATGATTGCATTGTAAGTGTGGAAGGAGTGAAATTCTCTTTGTTGTGGTATATTCATGTACAACAACCAAAACTTTTCTACCATTCCAAATTTACTAAGAAGCAAATAAATGAGGGTGGAGGTAACCAAAGATGGTTCTTTCAATCCTATCCACTATAGAAGATACAGAGCTTGAAAATATAAAGCCTCTTCTCCAAGCAACTGTAACAACAAATGGCAATCCCTGTGGCTTATTATTCCAATATAAGGGTTCAGAAAATGAGCCACCATGGTGTTCCCTGGAATATTCTTGGCGATATTGGTATTGGGCTGCAATAAATATACTACATCATCCATAAGGTTTAAGCTAGCATAGGGTTCATTATGTATCTCACTTTCCTAACTTCATTCAGGTGGTCCTCTTTCGTGCGAATTGAAATTGGAACATAGGCAGGATTGGAAAGGGTCTGATTATGAGTTTTCTTTATCCATGCCCAAATTTTTATATTGTTTTTGGATTGTTTGTTCATCCTCAGGCTGAAAATCTTTGTGGGGATTTCATTTTCTAGAAATCAAAGGAATAGGGAATCGAACTCCCACGGTATGCTGTGCATCTGGCTTGTGAGTTAGTTGGTATTCTGTTATTTTTGGTGAACAAGTGGGTAGTTGGATTCAGAGTGGGAAAGGATTCATATATTGTGTTTAGTTGGGAAGATGAAAGGAAATCGAGCTGTACATGTAGAATGCAGGAAATGACAGAGAAAAATCAATGAAGTAATGGAGTTCAGTGAGCATTCGAATTGAATAGAAATATTTGATCTGTTGTCTAGTGAGAGATGAATATGACTCAGTTTGTGGAGGACCATCATATTCAGTGGATGGATTTAGTTCTCATCACTCATATGCATGAATGAAGGGCCTTAACCGTTGGATTAACAATCTCTTTAGGCATTAAACTCCCTCTAATGGTGCGGGAAAAAGAATAGGATATTAATGAGGTTGGGACAGTTTTAGACGTGGCAGCCAGGGATTGTGGAAAGAGTGGAGTGGGACCATTGGCGGGAGTGATGGGACATGGGGTGAGGTGGCGTGATGAGAGTGGTCGTTGTGATAGGACGTGGATGCAACCATTGGTGAGAGGGTGCGTTAGGAGGGAAGGAAATGCCACTTTTGAAGGGGGGTGCGGTGGTATCTGGTTTAATGAGGGGGGGGGGGTGGTCCAAACTCACCTGGTGGTGCCACATTGGGGGCGGTAAACCACTTTTTAGACCCCCCCCCCCCCCTTGTCATTAAACCTTGTTGCTTCGGGGGGGGTTCCGATAAATGTCGTGGACCATCGGATGTTGGCGATGAGTAATCAGGTGGTGGTGAAGTGCAAGGGGAGTTAATACATGGGAGCCCGCAAAATGTTTCGACACATAATACATAACCCAAAGTAGAAACTTTGGATAAAGGAATGCTTGAGACATATTACATAAAAATGTTCCTTTCCCTATTTTCATGCTATTTAAACGAAAGTGTGGGTGCATTTGAGCTTGCAAACCCCTTCAATTTTTATTCTAAGAGATAAAGACTACTTATTTAAAGCTTTAGACTCTAATTAACTAAATTAATCCAGATTAAACAATTGGATTAAAATTATTCACCTATTTCTACCTATCTAATATAAGCCAAGATTAAACTGTTTGGTTAAGTTATTCACTCTAACCTGATTGACATAAATTGAAAATAGCTTGACCATGCTTAAACTATATGTCTCAAGAAGAAAGGGAATTGTGGCATTTTAAACAAGCTACACACAATTTCATATATTTCCAGAAGGCTATTAGTGGCACTTAAGCTAGCATCACTTTCAAGTTTATTCATTTTTTTGTGGAGTTCATTTATCATTTATTTGGTTTTTCTTTTCTTCTATTTTTTGTATTTATACCCACTTTTTATTTTTTATTTTCATTTTTCTATCTTTATTTGGAATTCATTTGCAAAAAGCTATATTATTTACAATATAAAATACTGAAAGAAAATACTCAATGATCATTGATTCTATAAATTATAGGACCCTAACAGTGGCTCCAGCTGAGGATGGCACTTCCATGTGAGGTGTCAAGAACATCGTATAATAGTAGCCCGATCCATTGGGATGATCCCAAATCTAAAACCTGCTCTTTCATAAAAACCTCTGTGACTGAAAATCTTCAAACTAGAATCAAAACCATTCTGCACACTGAAATCTGAAACTGCACTTGAACTGAAAGTTGTACTTCTATTTGAAACTGAAACTGAAAATACTGCAAAGATGCTTAGAGTATTGAGCTTATGGCACACACCTACTCACTCTAATCTATTGAAAATCATGTTGAATCAAATAATACAAAAATGCCAATGAAGCCAATCAAGTAAATGGATACTTAACTGAATTATGCTCATAATTCTCATGAGAAGGCATAAAAGATATGATACTGGAAACCCAAACTGCCACTAAATCTGTTGAAAATAATTTACAAACATAAGAACAACCATTTTCGTTGATGACTGCAATAGATTGGCTAGAGAATCTTGAAAAACATGAAAAGTTACATTTTGATGATCTGCAAAAGGACTACCTTCTAAGGGAGAGGGAGTAATTTTTTCATCAATATTACTATCTTCATTTGAAACAATCAATTCATCCACAATAATAACATCCATAGGTTTTGGGACAACATGTTCTTCTTCAGCAAAATATTCATTATCTAAAATTGGAGGTGGATTCTCAATTAAGGTAGCCACATCTTGAATAACAAAAAGGTCTACACCCACGGGGTCTAAAACAATCTTCTCTTTAAAAATTTCTGCATTAAGTTTAAAGGAACAAACTTGCTGCATATTATTGCTGAAAATAATGGATGGGTCATGGCTTTCTTGAGTTTTTATCCTAGAAAACTCAAAATTTTGATTTTTAGAATTTTTTCATGGATTAAAAACTCAGGAGAATAAGGGAATGCAAGGCAACTAGAATGATCATTTGTATTTGTGAAAATCTAAGAAGATTGATCCAAACTATCATCGATAAGCTTTATTTATTCATTACAACTGAGCTTCTTGTTCTCTTGTTCTTCTGAAATGTATAGAGGTTGTTAAATGTCATCAACAAGTTCATTTGAAATTAAATCATTGAAATGCAGATTTGTTTCTTTTTCAATCATGGGAGAAATAACTACTTGCTGAAAATTTTCTTGAGTGTCATAACAACCAACTTCTTCATGGTTGAAAGGTCTCTCATGAATAGCCTCTGTAATCTCATCATCCATAAACTGATCATCTTCAGAGTAACCTACCAGGTATTGTATAAAACTTTCAAAATGATCACAAAAGTTTTGAACTAGCACCAAAGATGGGTAATCTTATTTGTATTTCTCAAAAAATATAGTATGAAAATGCTTTAAGGAACATATACTAGCAGTTGGAAAATTTTCAAACCAAGACCTGTCATTTCCTTCCAAAGTAAGCATGAACATCTTCATAAGACAATTTTCATGACATTTAACTTATAGCCTACATAAATGCATATGGAATTTGATAAGATGTAAAGCAACATTATTGCCTTTCTTATCCTTGAACTCTAGCAAATATGATTTCCAATCTATGCAAGGCATGCGACGCAAAAAGCCAAGGATACTAGATCTGCCAATAGGATCATACCTGTGTTCTATTATTGAACTCATCTTGAAAACAATCAACAATAATTAATGAAATCACAGACCTTAACATAGTGGAGTCACCATGAGTGTTCTACAATCTGAATTTTTTGACAATGGAGTTGCCATGAAAGCTTTGAGCTCTGGATTCTTGAACGTGGAGTCACAAAGTGAATGATACGACCTTCTTGTGTTTGATCACTATCCACCATTAGTAATCAGATTTGGAACTTGATACACTTTTCTAGGCTTGTCCCTAGTATGGTCGCCATAATGTTAGCACTCAGTAATTTTCTCAGGTTGCAGAAAAAAATGACTAATGTAACCACAAACCAACTTTGGAAGCTAGGATCTAGCCCTACTAGCTTCAGAGAGGGCCCTCTCTATAAGATTTAGCTTTGTTTAATTAAATATTAGGCTAGTTATGAAGTTTGGGGTTTGATTTGTATTTGAATGGTTGGTTAATAGCTTATATTTCCATTGGGTTATGGAGTCTGTTACATAAAATAGATATTAACTATAGTATCTACAGATAGATATCATAAGGCAAGGTAGCCAAGCTAACTGGATTCTTTAAAGTATGTGAAATGGAGAAGAAGAACATAGTAAGATTCACTTTAAAATATATAAATTTTTTACTTGAATTCTATATTCAAGGATCAAAAGAAAAAATATAAATTATTCATAGCCAGGTGCAGAGTGTAGATTAAACAAATTCTGCCCTTTATTTATCTATTGAATAATTCATATTTTAGAAAATACTTATGTGCTATAAACAGAGAGATATAAACATAGATAATAGGTAGATGTACTTCACCACCAATTTAACACATGAATCCTGTGAAAGAGCTTTTGTATTACTTTTAGAAAATCAATTGATGCTACAAAAAAGATATACAATAATGTTTCTTCGTACAAAAACCAACCTCTACTACTTCAACAATTAAAGTATTTATAGCTAAATTACAAAAGTTATCCTATCAGGATGACGAGGATGTATATACAAAATTATAGAACTAAATTAAGCTAACTTATTATAATGAAATGGGGAAAATTGAACTATCTGAAGTGGTGGCACCAAAATGAAGGAACGATTGGTTGTCTGGTGCTAAAAAGCTAGATGTGCTATACCACTGAGCTATGCTGGTGAATTACCTTTTACTCTAGTAATTCACAAAGTTTATCCGAGTGTTGTTCGCTTGGGATATTTATCTTCAGTAATTTCCTGTATACTTCATCAACTTCAGTATACCTGGAAAATGTTGTCTGGGTGATGAAGAAGTTTGGAATTGCATATTGGATGTCAAGATCAAATGATAGTGCTTCTAGGAATGCCTTCCCTATCATGTTGAGTCTTCCGACTGAACTTTCAAGTTGTCTCTCACCTTGTTCATAATATGTGCACTATAATCTAGCCACATACTAATTTTTTCATTGATTGCCAACAGGTTTGGAAGTCCTTTCTTGTAGAGAGGCCCTAGCTTGGCAAAAAAAATCTATATGCCTATGTTCATGTTTTGACCCTTCTCTTCAAGTTGTCTCACTAGGTTGCTTTTAATCAGCACTTTCCTAACTTCTAGAATTGTTTCAGTCCCGTTTTCAATTTCTAATTCTTCCAATTCCTGACTGTTCTTGGAATTTAGAAATTTAATCAGCTCAGTGGCTTCATTTGGTTTATCTCCTAGCTGCTTTCTAACCTACTCAATGGCTTCAATTCACCTTTCAAAAAGTTCCTTATGTTCAAAAATGATTTGGATTGAAGGCCAAATCTCTTCCACGTTTGCATTAATCATTTTGAAGACATTTTCCTTCACCTGTGCCAATGTTTTTCCCATGGCACAGTCTTCTTCCATTTTATGCACTCTTTGGGACAATGTCTGGGTCTTCTGTATTTCTGTTAAATAAGCATTTTCAAACCGAAGACTTTGCTCCTATAAAACTTTTATTTCTTAATTTCTTTAGCTCTTCTTCCTGTATAGTCATGTTTTTCATAGATTGAGCTAATTTCAATGAGTCATCCAAAAATGATGTGGGAAACATTGTTGAGGATGATGTTCCTGCTGTATTAGTTTCTGTTGGAACTCCTGTCTGTAGTAGAGATGCAATTCGAACTGCATCAAGAGGAACAACTACAAGATATGAATTCTACTCCTCCTTGATTATCTTATCCATTTCTTCTTCCATTGCTTTAATATGAGCACCTTGCTATACTAGCAAATTTAACATCTCTTCCTTTTGTATTTTTGTCTCTCCAAGTTCTTTAGCCTGGGGGTCTTCTACTGCTGGTGGCTTCAATTGCTTTTTTAATGATGTAATATCAAAATTATTCTTTCTGATTATTTCTTCTGTAGCTTTTTCATTTTCTGGATCAAGGCCTCCTTTGAATACCATTTCGTCCAAGTATTTGATTTTGTTATCTTTGGCCAATGAGGATACTTTCTCCAATTTGAGTTGAGACTACATGTTATTTAGAGTAAGCTATAGTTTTGAGGCAGTAATAGAAGTCTGAGTGAAAGTCAAGTACACCATCTCTTCTACTTATCTGTGCATATCTATTTGATCCAAAGGATGGAAATCCTTTGCCTCAAATTCAAAAGTGTTCTATTTGTAATTTGTTTCTGACTTTGGTTGAGAGACCTGGGCCTGCAAGAATGCCATATGCATTCTTCCTTTTTCTGTATCATATGCTGAGACGAGTCTGTGCTAAATGGAAGATGATTGTTTTCTGAACTGAGTTGATATGTTGTCATGAATGGCCTCATTCCTTTGCTTGATTCCCTTGTATCTCTGAAACATGTCCAATTGTCTCTGTTATGTAGAAGTTTCAGGTGTTTGAGGGACAATAGCTGGAATATTTTTTGTAATTGAGGAAGATGATGGAGATTCTCTAGTTCCACTGTCCAACTTGAAAGTCTTTAAACCTAAGAGCACAAGAGTGCCTCCTGTATCCTTTAGTGATGGAAATTTTATTTTAGAATTGGAGCTAGCTTTAATCTTCTTAGTATAAATTTTTAAATTCCTTGGTTGAGACTTTGGTGATTGGAGAATCATCATCCCTTACTCTCTTCTCTATTTTCTCTTTGGGTATTGGAGTCTTTGGAGCTGTCCTTGAAAGTACTTGCTCCTCAACCTCCTGCAACGTGTTTTCTACTCAAGTGTGCTGGTTCATATACTTTTCAATTTTAGGCCTTTGTGTGTGCACATATGGTGTAGTTTTTTTGTTCTACTCTCAACTTAGAAATTATCCCAAAGGGGTCATAAGACCAGGTGAAGATGAGAGAAAAGTTCATTTGTTTTAGCAAGAGGCCTATTTCCTCTCCTGCTACTCTACTGTTGCAAATAAATGGTCTAACTTGTGTCTTAATCCTAAACTTGGATTTCTTCTTGGCTTCCACAAAATGAATATTGTCAGAATGGATTCCAAGGAAAATATCCGCATGGGCACATACTTTGGCAGTTTTTATGGTGGCATCTCTGAACCATACACTATAATCTCTATGAATGATTGGTAAATATACCAATCCCCTATTTTAACCTATTCACTGAGCTACAACACCTTTCGAATTTCTTCACTGATCCTTGGAACCTGATGGCCACTTAACACACAAGTGGCTAGATATACAAATTGATCTATAAAATCTGAAAAGAAGTACTCCTGTGATTGTTTTCTGACTAAGGAAGTCTAGAAAACAACTGATTGTGGCTCTCCTTGCTGATCTAATTTCTGTACTGGGAATGGAAACTTATATGCTTGGAAAAATAGAAGCATATACATGAGAATGGATGAATATATGAACATTCCTTCATTTAAAAACTGAAGGAATTGTTCATGAATGATATTTAATAAGAAGAGACCATAGTCAAAGGTGATTGATGGTCCTTCTTCTCAAGAAAGGGTGGACAAAAAGCCTAGAATAGGCTCATCTACCCACTTATGTGAATAATATCCAAGAATGGAAGACAAAATAGAAATAATCTGTCTTGTCCTCTGAGGGAACATAGAAGAGGAATATGGGGGATTTTTCTTTGGGAGTTGAGAGTCTTCATGGAGGAAGATTTCAAAGATGGAAACTCTCTAGGGGAATGTTAATTTATGGTATATCTCCTTAAGAGCTTCAATGGAGAAAGGAGATAGGGAATCATAGTGGGGACCCTGCAACATTTGATTAATGCTATTAGCTATGATGGTGAAGAGAATTTCACCATTTGGGGAGATAATTTCCCTCTTGCTTGCAAGGTAAGAGGCTTGGCATCTCATGAAAAATTCAGGAAAATGATAGGATTGGTGAATAGCAAACAGAGGGAGTCTAGATTGCCAAAGGTGTATCTCATCAGATTGGTCAAGGAAGTTATCTTGGAACCAACAACGCAATTCGAACAAGTCGAATTCACATTGTGTTTCAATGATTTGATAATCTTGGCCAGCAAGTGGGCTATGGTCTTGATCAATAGGGGGATTAAGCATTGGATTGATCACAAGAGTAGTTTTCAGTGCCATGGTGATTGCAGGTTGGGAAATTGAAGACTGTAGCAAGCGGAAGTCACTGTGTGTCAAATAATGACAAGAATTCAAAGTATCAAGCCTCTGTCTTTTTATGAAAGATAGGCAATAAAAAACTGTAGCAAGATAACAACACAGAGAATGGGAACACTATTAACTGAACAGGGAAGGAAAGGTGTAATTGCGGTGATGAATGTCATATTTATTAGTGGTGGTCGGGCCTTAACCATTGGATTAATAGTCTTTTTAGGCATTAAAATCCCTGTAATGGTGTGGGCAAACGAATAGGAGATTAATGAGGTTGGGCTAGTTTTAGACGTGGCAGCCATGGATTGCGGAAAGAGTGGAGCCAGACCGTTGGCAGGAGTGATGAGACATGGGGTGAGATGGAACGATGGGAGTGGTGGCTATTATAGGACATGGATGCAACCATTGGTGGGAAGGCGCGTTAGGCAGGAAGGAAATACCGCTTTCAGGGGGGTATCTGGTTTAAGGAGGGGGGGTCCAAAATCACCTAGTGGCGCCATGTCGGGGGGTAGTAAAGTGCTTTTTGGACCCCCCATTGTTAAACCTCGTTGCTTCGGGGGTGGGGGGTTTGATAAATGTCGTGGGCTATTGGATGTTGCTGATCAGTAATCTTGTGGTGGTGAAGTGTAGGGGGGGTTAACACATGCGGGCCCACAAAAGTTTCGTTGCATAATACATAACCCAAAGTCGAAACTTTGGATAAAGGTTTGCTTGAGACATATTACATGAAAATGTTCCTTTCCCTATTCTCATGCTATTTAAAAGCAAATGTGGGTGCATTTGAGCATGCAAACCCCTTCAATTTTTATTCTAAGAGATAAATACTACTTATTTCAAGCTTTAGACTAATCTAATTAACTAAATTAATCTAGATTAAACAGTTGGATTAACATTATTCACCTATTTCTTCCTATCTAATCTTAACCAAGATTAAATTGTTTGGTTAAGTTATTCACTCTAACCTGATTGACATAAATTGAAAACAACTTGAGCATGATTAAACTGTATGTCTCAAGAAGAAAGGGAATTGTGGCATTTTAAACAAGCTGCACACAATTTCATCTATTTATTCTTTTACAAAGCCAAAAACCTAGTAGTGGCACTTAAGCTAGCATCACTTTTAGGTTTATTCATTTTTTCATGGGGTTCATTTATCATTTCTTTTCTTCTATTTTCTGTATTTATAACCTCTTTTCATTTTTTATTTTCATCTTTTCTATCTTTATTTGGAAATCATTTGTAGAAAACTATATTATTAACAATCTAAAATACTAAAAGAAAATACTCAATGATCATTGATCCTATAAATTATAGGACCCTAACAATGGCTCTAGCTGGGGATGGCTGTTGAGCCTCAAAATTACTCTTTCCCTAGCAACTCTTCTCATTCCTTTTCTTTGTTTTTCCATAAGAAAGATGCATTCTCATCACTAATAATTGGTATATACTGTCTTGAGGAGGACATTTAGTGATTTACATGTTATGCTTTTTATGTTTTGCTGTTTGAATAAATTTTTGTATATTAGCGACGGAACACAGCCTATTCTGCAGTTAACAAACTGTTTCACAGCTACCTCCATGCTCTAACAGGTTCTAGGTGTCAGAAGGAGAAACTAGCCACATGGGCAGCTTTGAAATGATCATGACATGGACCCTGTCCTATTCATTCAGCCCAGATCGACAAAGATGATGGCATAAGACCACGGTCAATGGATAAGTCAAACACAAAGAGACCGAGGGTAACATGACTCTGTTTCGTGGTTAATTAATGCAATGCATTTCACAGTGATGGGAAGCGTTATCTGGAGCAACTACTTGTACCTACGAACTCCAACAACCACTTATACAAACGAATCCAAAAACCACCATGTCTTGGATTTATTTCTCCAGCAGTCGAGGAATAAATTTCGGATATCTGTCTTCTACGTGTTTCGTTGTAGCATGATTTTCTCCACAAACAGTTATATGATTTTTCTTATAAATACCTATGTAAGGGACAAAAGAAGTTAGTAATATTTTTAATGTGAAATCAAAGTTCTAGACTCTGTAATTTTTGGGCGTTTTGTGTCCCTGTTTTAATATGAGAAGACCGTATGTTTTTATGAACATCTAAAGGAGTTTTCTTGGAGTTGATTGAGAAAGCATAGCCTAATTAGTTGCAGAGGGCCCCTGCACTAAAGAAGGTTTCATTTTATTTATTTTTCTTCTTCTTGTTAACTGTAAATTCATCATTTTCTTTCTAAAATAGTGCTTATAATCATTTTCTTACTAACAGTGTTTATAATGCAATTTCTATCTTTCTTACTAACAGTGTTTATAATTTACAACAATTTCCATTAGCTTGATTTCTTTTTAGTTCTTATCAGTAGTTTAGAAGATAGAACTAAATAGTGTAATCTTGTTTCTTCAATTAAAAACTAACCTTGTTTCAGGATGAGAGTAGGATTGAAGAATGATAAGGATACATTGTTGGATAGTTCACTTCATTCACTGTTTTTCTGGTTTAAATTCTCAATTAAACTGATTAGACTCATTTACTATCTTTTCCATTTCATTTTTAGTTTAAAATACTAACTCATGGTGTTAATGAACGTTTATGGAAAACCCTTCAAGTTGATAATTCATCCTTAACTAAGTGGTTGAACATTTCATCTATGCAATGAGTTATTTCTGCATCTTTGTATTTACTTTCTCTTAGATTAATGAAGTATAGAATTACTTAAATGTCATTCCAAGGAGACTTTCTCCCAAAATTGAGAGGTAGAGTAACCAAGTATTTCATTTAGTTTTATTTACGTAATTAGTTAGACATCAATTGCAAATTTCACTTTCAATTTTAATTCATGATTTGGAAATAATGGTAAAATAAGAATAGAAACTTTGTTTTCATTTCTTTCTAGCTTTGTTTCCATATCTTTCTTAGCTTTGTTTTCATTTCTTTCTTAGCTCCGTTTTCATTTTTAGATTTTGAGCAGTCTTTGAGAAAGTTAGATTTAGTTTTGATAATTTACATTGTAAATCACTAGGAATTAAAAGACTAAAAACCCCCAAAACAACATAAAACATAAAAACAATGAAGTAAGAAGGGTTATCTAGCACAAACAGTGCACTACACTTCGTCAGTTTATGATACCCGGATTGATAATTTATGTAGAGAAATTTATGACACTAAATTGACCAAATATTTTGGCGCCATTGCCGGGGAAGTGTAACTAGGTAGCCTTATCTATTACATTGAAAATAAAAATAAAAATGATATGCATAGAGAAAGAGACTCTAGGGGTGTCCATTTCCACAAGATGTTTTTCTTGATAGGTTCTCTCAAGACGAAACACTCGATGGGAGAGAGAGAGGGTTTTTCATGCTAGGGTTTGAAGAATACTTGATCAAGCTGTAATCATAGTACCAAATATGGAGGAGGACAATGTAGAGCTTCAGAGCTTCGCAGAAGAGGGCAGATTCTGACCCAACAAATGAAAAATGCGGGGTCCAATGGGACCCCATCTTATAAACAAGCAATGATGCACAAGGATAAAATGACACTGGACGGGGTGCAAATCTCAGGATCTGAGAAGATAGGAAATGAGAATCTGACCAATAAAGGAAAGGTAAACGATGAGGCCAAAGACACCCAGAAACGAAAAGAAATCAATGGCAGCAACAATACAATAGGGAGAGATAGGAAAAACCATTTTCCAGAGTAGATATTACAAGAGAAGGAGCTTGAGGATGAGTGAACAGGAAAAGAGGAAGATCTGAACCAATGTAAAGCAAAACAAGAAGGAATAGCCACGGGTGCCAAAAAGAAAGAGAACCAAGGACATTGCAAGCCTAAAGCCACTAAAAACCTATGGGTAATAATATCTGACCCAGAACTATAGGCTTAGCGAGAACACATGGCAGAACATGCAATGATCTGCAATTTTATGGGTTTCTGGCCAACAGAACGAGCCCTGTGCTTGTGGATCAAGTAGCAATGGAAACCTAGAGGGGATGTGAGACTCCACCTAGGGGCCAAAGGATTCTTCATTTGGTTTTCACCAATCTGGATGACAAGGATCGCATCTTCGATGGAGGCCCGTATTTCTTCACCTTAGCAGGTCTATACATGAGACCTTGGAAGCCCAACTTCGCACCAGAACAGGAAACCTTCAAACAAGTACCTGTCTGGATTCGTTTGTTTTCTCTACTGATTGACTACTGGAGACATGCAGCACTAGAACAAATAGGCAATAAGTTAGGCACCTTCGTCAAAGCTTCAAAGGCAACATTACATAAGAGATACACCTCCTGTGCTAGCATCTATGTCACGATGGATGTTTCAGGGGCTCTACATGAGGGTCTGTGGTTGGAATACATAGATGAAGTATACTTTCAAGCTATAGACTATGAGTAGATCCCATTTCGCTGCAGGAAATGTCATGAACATGGAAATCTGATCAAAGAATGCCTAATAAGCAAAACTATGGAGAAACCCAAGGAAAATATAAGGGGTAAGAATAAGGAGGCTTTTATTTTACCTCACGCTAGAAAGCAAGCAAACAAAAGACAACAAAATAAAGCAAGTACATCCATCAGAAACACATGCAATACATTTGAGTTGTTGGAATCAGAGATGAAACTAGAGGAAACCAATCAAGAGAAAGATCCACTGCGAGACAACAAAACCACAATGACAACAAGGACACAAGACCCCAATTCCAATCCATCAAGCAACATCCCACTTGCTCTTGGACCAATAAAGGGACTGGAAGAAGATTTAGAAATGATAACTAGCGAAATGGGGCTAGAGGATATGGGGCTAAGCGAAATTATAGAACAGGAAGGTATGAATCTACCAAACATGGTAGAACAATGGAAAAGGAAAGGCATAGAGCACATATCTGAAGAGGAGGTGAACAAATTCAACATGTTATTCATAGCAAGACAACAAGCAAAAATGGACATGCTGAAAAGAAGCTTGGGAACAACAAAGGGTCTAGGGGTGAGAGCTCAAGGACTGCATCAAACCACAACCAACCCAAAGCACCGAAAAAAATGAGGAAGAAGAATAAACAATGAAGCATTACAAGAGCTTGGTCAAATGCTCCTCAACTCAGGTAAGATGAAAGCCCTTGAGGCCTTCACACTTACTTCCTAAAATTTTGTTAATTCTGAAAGTACTTTCATGGAATGCTAGAGGGATAAATAGCCTAAAGAAATAGTGGCTATTAAAGAAAAAAGTCAAAAAGGAACAACCACATATGGTTTTTTTGCAAGAAACTAAATGTTCTAGCAAAATAATGAAAATCATCAGTAAAAAATTGGGAAAAAGAATGGATTGTCTAGAGATAGAAAGCAGTGGAATGGAAAGGGGCTTATCTACTCTTTGGAATCCTCGGGTACTCCAGCTTATATCTTCTGAAGCTGCTAGATCTCACATCTCAATAGAATTCCAAATGGTAGGGAATCCTGACACCTATCTCTGCACAAATGTCTATGGCCCTTAGAAACTAGAGGCAAAATTGCTAATGCTTAGAAGTCTATCCAACTTGCAGCATAGATATCCCCTAGCAAAAACAATTTTCGGAGGAGATTTTAACATGATCACTTCACTCACGGAAAAAAAAAAAAAAAAAAAAGGAGGCATCAGAACGCTCAATCGGGATGTTGAAGCGTTCAAGGACTTTATCAAATCAACAAAGCTTGTAGACATCTTCCCCAAGAGTAGTGCATTCACATGGAACAATAAAAGGGGAGGTGATAGGAAAATTGCCTCTAGACTAGACAGGTTTTTAGTTACAAAAACCATCCTTCTGGAAGGGATTACTGTGGATTCGGACATTCTACCAAGTGGAGGATCGGACCACTGGCCCATAATAATGAATGCAGCCTTCCTTGGCACCCCAAGGAACAAACCCTTCATATTTGAAAATTTTTGGTCATTCATCCAAAGTTCACATAAAAATTAAAACAGTGGCGGAGTGAACTAATTGGTATAAGGGGAACCAAGTTGTTCAATATCCAACCTAAACTTAAACATATCAAAACCAGGTTAAAATCCTGGAATCAAGAGGTCTTCGGCAACATATTTAAAGAAAAGAAGTTGTTGGAGAATCAATTAGAACAAATTCACAAGGAATGGATCTAGGGGAATATCAATCAAGAAACAATGAACACAAAATAGATACTTATGCAGAATTAGCAGGCCATATTCCAACAGGAGGAAACTCTATGGAAACAAAAATCTAGAATTCAGTGGCTTAAAGAAGGTGAAAAGAATACAAAATTATTTCATCGCTCAGCCATGGATCACAGGAGTGGTAATAAAATATTAAGAATGAAGAATGAATAGGGGACCTCTTTTCAAACCCATCATCAAATATCAGCCCTCCTCATGTACCATTTTAGCCAAATTTCTTTGGAACCTAGAATTAACAGAGAGGATGCTATCAGGGATTTAATGACTTCTATTCCCAAGCTTATCACAAAGGATGAAAACAAGTCTCTAAATCAAGTGATCACCATGGAAGAAGTGGAAGAAGCAGTGAGGGATATGCCCAATGGTAAGGTGCTAGGACTGGATCGATTCACCATCGACTTTTACAAATCCTGTTGGGAAATAATCAAAACAGAGGTTTGGGAGGTGGTGGAAGATTCCTAATGCTCCTCATTCATCATAAAATCCCTTAACTCCACCTACATAACCCTTATACCAAAGGAGGAGGAAGCAAACACACTATCAAAGTTTCACCCAATTGCATTATGCAATGTTTTGTACAAGATCATATCTAAAGTCATAGTTAACAGATTAAAAACAATTATTTCAGGGATCATTTCAGAAGAACAATCAGGATATGTAGAAGGTAGATAGATTATGGATAACATATTTCTAGCTCAAGAGATGATTCATACTATTCAAACTTAGAAAAAAGTTGGCATGTTAATGTAGCTAGACCTTTCAAAGGGTTATGATAAAGTCAGCTGGAACTACTTGGAGGCTATTATGGATGCCTTTGGCTTTGCAAAGAGATGGATAAAATCGATCCTAGCCCTGATTAAGTCTACCAAATACTCCATCTTGGTAAATAGAGCTCCTACAACCTAGTTTACACATACTAGAGGTATACGACAAGGGGATCCCCTATCCCCCTTTCTGTTTGTAATACTAATGGAAGATCTAAGCCATCTTATGCCCTATAACCACTCATCAACAGTTTTCCGATGATACTATGCTACATGGCATGCCTTCAGTCAAAGAAGCTCTTGGTTTCAAAAGCATTCTCAATCGTTTTAGCCTTGCTTCAGGTATGGACCTCAATCTCTCTAAATCTTCCATATTCTTTTTTAACACGTACCTAGGAGTCCAAAAAAATCTATCTAATATCCTCGGGTTCAAGAGGTGTAACCTCCCTTCTAGATACCTAGGTATTCCGCTGACAGACAAACCTTGGAAAAAAATTCATTAGGAGAAAATACTCGCCAATCTAGAGAAGCATTGTCAAGATTGGACCCATAGAACCCTTAACTTTGCAGGCTGCCTAGTCCTCACCAAATCCATCCTCTAGGCCATTCCTCAATTAATGCTTTCTATTCTCCCGGCACCAAAAGGTGTGCTTTAGAGAATCCAACTAATCCAGAAATATTTCTTGTGGTCGAGAAACTCAATTAAACAGAAGTGGTCCTTAATGGCATGGGGGAAAATCTGCAAACCCAAGCACCTTGGCGGGTTAAGCCTTCAGGACCCTTACACCGTAAACTGAGCTTGTGGAGCCAAGTTATGGTGGAGATGGGTTAAAGAACCAAACATTCCCCAGGCCAAACATTGGAAAGCCAGGTATGTGGATTATTATAGCCCTAAGAATTCAGGATGCAGGAACCTCCAGAAGGGTCTCCAATCTGGAACCTAGCAAGAGCTAATCAAGGCATAATTCAGGCACAGAGTTTTTGGGAAGTCTGTAATGGACAAACTGCTTTGTTCTAGGAGGATGCTTGGTAGCAATTACCTAAACTTGAAAGCCCAAATTTCCTAACCATTCAGAGAAGATACCAGGAACAAGGAAAGATAACCGTGAATCATTACTGGAAGCCTGACAAACTAATCAACTATGGAAACAATGGATCTTCAACGACACATTGCAACTAGAAGAGAGGGATAACAATATGATGGATCTGCAAATAGAGCTTGCTAAAAGGAAAATTAGAAATGCTCAAGATGCAGATCAACTACGTTGGGGCAAGCTCGAGGGGGGTACCTTCACCCTCAAAGAAGCAAGAGCCTGTATAGAAGAAAGAGACCAAGGGGAAAAGTCAATTGGTATAACAGGGTATGGGATGCTAAACTATGGTTGAAGATTAAAACCTTTCTATGGCTCTTGATGCACCATAGAACCCTTACCTAGGAAAACCTATGGAAAAGAGGGTTCATAGGCCCCTCACGCTGCCCCCTGTGTGAAAATGAGGAGGAATGAATGAATCACCTCCTCAATAAATGTAACTAGATAGAAAGCCTATGGAAATGGACAGAAACCATCTTCAAGAGCACGGACAAGAACAAAAACTCAATACAGGAAAGAATAGAAAATTGGCAAAGTAACTTTTCCAAATCTCAAACAGTTAATACCTTATGGAAATAAATCCCTAGTTTCATAGTGTGGTCAGTATGGAAAGAATGAAACAAAAGAGTGTTTCAAAATGAAGCTAAAACCATAGAGTTTATCAGAGTCGCCATACTGCAAAACATGAGGGAAACGACCCTTACCAGATGGAAAAAGGAACAAAACAAGGATCTATTGGTGACTGATTTACAAATTCTACAGATGTTTGGAATTGAGGTAGGTACCAACTCCAGTTTGTTTGAACTGTGACAACAGCAAGGCCCCTCAACGAATGCTTGGCTACCACCACCAACAGGCTTTCACAAACTGAACTTTGACAAGGCCTCTCAAGGAAATCCCGGACTGGTAGGAATAGGAGGTGTCCTACGTAATTACAAAGGTGACATTCAACATATTTTCAGTCAATCTATGGGAGAGGCCACTAACAATGAGATGGAATTCGTGGCTTTAGAGCAAGGGCTCCGAATACTAATTTGCCTGGGAACAGGAGCTACAGTGGTAGAAGGGGATTCTCTTTTCGCAATCAATGCCTCAAGGAAACTGCAGATGGGTTCGAAACTGGGTAAGGTAACGAAGAACTAGAGGTTGGCCAAGGTTACAGATCTCATAGCAGAGCACCTCTCAAGCCTCGACAAAATAATTCTGCAAGCGGTAAGAATAACGACAAATGTGGTGGCTGATTGTCTGGCCAAATACAGGATTAATCACCATATTACTTACCCGGACACCTTTTGGCATGATGTCACATGCACAAAACTTTGAGACAAGTGTTTACATCTATCGATAAAAGACATTTGTTATAAGGAGGAGGGGTACAGTAGTACGACGGGAACACGCCTTAATAACGAATGAAGATAGCAATTAAGGCTCGTCTCTTGGATCATTATACCCAGAATTAGATGTGGGAGGGTAGGTACCATCACCCATCGTGGAAGATGAAAGAAATCCTATAGAAGAATGATTTTCAAAGAACTCTAGGCCCAGCAGATGACACGTGGCCCATGAAAAGAAACTTCAAGCATGGAGAATCCATTGCTTCAGATCGCAGGCAGGGGAAGGCACTCTGGAAAAGAAAGAGGAGTAATTCTATTAGAATCTAGAGATCCATGCAAACCTCGCTCAACCTATACCCTCATCCCTCCACTATAACTACAATGACTTACCAAAGAGCTCTCTCCTCTTATGCTCCTTGCCCAACTCTTCATCTTAAGCACTCTGTATTGTTCTTTGTCTAGTTCTTTGAAGTGTTTCCATCACACGCTATCACCTACAACAACACTATGTCAACTGGGGGTAGTCAAAATGAGTCAGCAAACAGAGAGCTGAAGAAAGATAGGGAGGCATATGAAAATTTAGTCTCTGCCAAAGGGAAGAAGAAAATTGATGAGATTGAAGCCGAAGTAAATGAGGAATAGGAGAGGCTAGACATGCAATCAATTGAGGAAGAAATAGAGTGGATTTCAGATCCAGGGACCTCGGCCACTAGAGCCATGTAGTTTGTTTGGACACAGAGTGAGGCTTGATGAATGAAAACCATGTTGGCCAAATCTATCATCAAGTAGGGGGAAGCCATGAAAGAGGCATACTATGCCACAACGCTTGCATCGGCTAAAAAATCTGCAATACTAGATGCTCTGGAAATTTGCCTAAAGTCACTTATAAAGGAAATCAAAACACTGTCGAAAGATCTGGGGGCCTTCACCAAGCTCTTTAAACTCTCTATCTGACAAGGTATGAACATTGTTGTTGATGTTCCAGTAGAAGACACCAACATTCATGTGGTGAAATGCCGGAATACCCAAAAAGCTCCAAAACCGGAACATGTTAATGCAGTAGCTGGCCCTAGTGCCACCTTCAAAGATTATGTGGAACTCGAGCTATAGAGATGTCTGTGCACTCTGCTTTGCACCCACCAATCTATGAGGACTTCATGTTTGAATTTTGATCATGTTCTGAGTCTCAAGTCATCCTAGTCACAGTTTAGTTTTGTCTTTCGGTTTAGGCGGCCCTGCATGGTTAGCCCCCTCAAGGCTTTCGTACTATATGGAAATTTAGTTAGTGTTGTTTTGTCTGTGTCTTGGTCAGGCCTGTCTCCTCAGTTTGCAGGTCAGTTCTGTTATTGTCTTCAGTACAGAATTTTGATTGACCAAGGAAAAAGAGGAATGTTCTGTCTGGTTATACAGACCTTTGTATTTTATGTAACTTTGTGAAATAATATACTTTTATTGACTTACAAAAAAAAATAAAGAGACTCTAGGGGTAGATTTATAGCTAGAGGCAAAAGTTCAATTCCTACAACACCACCTACTCCACCAAGAACAAGGAAAGATACACCTCCGTCCCAAACTCGTGAAATTCTAGGGGCAGAAATCCAATCAAAAGAATCTCCTACTTCATCTACCAAGTCAGTCCTAGAAGAGAAAATTTTTTAATCTCCAACAGCAGGAATAGCCTTTTTCACCTCCACGGGAGAGAAAATTTTAGTTGAAGAAATAGGAATACCTAGTGAGGAAGAAGAAGTAGAACCTCTCTCCCATATCCCATTAATAGAAGAACCAGAGGAGGAGAAAGTAACCTTGCAGGTTGAACCTTATACTGACTTTTAGGAAACTATAATGGTAGAAGAAGGAGAAGATGGGGAATTCAGGCTGTTTGGAGGGGGTAGAGGAAGAGGTAGAGGAAATAATGGAGAAGGTAGAGGAAATAATGGAGGAGGCAGAGGAAATAGGGAAATAGATAATTCTTTTGAATTCCCTATAGTGGACGAGGAAACAAATGCCACAATGAAAAATATCTGACCTTCTATCCTCCCAAACTTGCATGGGTTAAAAAGTGAGGATCTTGAAACATTTTTATTTGAGTTTGAAGTCTTGTGCAGAACCTATGATTATCTAGAAGACTCTCAAAAACTCAAATTGTTTCTATCCTACCAATCACAAAGATGAAGTGCTCAAAATGATGCAAAGAGAGGATGAAAATTTAGAGGATTTGATTGAGAGATTCAACTATAATTTGAAAAGAGCAAAGATGGACAATTTAGATGAAGATACCTTGAAAGCTATTTTATTAAAAGCCATTAGAGATGAGTGGATCAATATCCTTAACATGATGGGGAAGGGGGATATCTCTCAACTTCCATTAATTGACATAGAAGAATTATGTGTTCATCTCTCAAGAGGGAAATCCAAAACTGGGAAAGGTCCAAGAGATCCTTCTCTTGTTAGAGTAAACAAATCTGCAACTGGATCTATAAGTAGGGCAGAAATTAGTAATATGCTTGATGAATTTGAAACTGACATCCTAGGGAGTCTTAGTGAGAAAATAGACACCATTAAATTACAAAACAAGCAGAAAACAGAGGCTGATGCCATAGCCATTTTTTGTCCAAAATGAAGAAAAAAACATGCTCTAAGAGAATGCCCTTTAGTTGAAAAAATTATAGTGACTTTTATGATTTCCTTAGAGAATCATGAAACCAAGGGTTGTCCTTTGATTCCAGGTCTTAAGGTTGTTTTTCAAGAGGAAACAGTCCCAGATTCTACAAAACCTCTTTGTTTTGTTGCTAGAAGACCTTGGCAGGGGCCACAAAATCAGGGATTTAACAATCAAATGTATCTTCAGCCCCCACCAAATTGGAATTCTTGGCAGCAACCTTGGCCTCAACCTCAATATCAGTCTCAAACTTGGCCTCAACCTCAATCTCAATCTCAACGATGGGCACAAGGAGTACAAAATCCTTATGGGAGATTTTATCAATATTATCAATATCCTCCATCATATCAGAATTATCATCCCCCAAACATTTCACAACAAAATCAACAACCACAACTCCAAAATTAGAACCCTCAACTTTCATTACCATTTCCACAACAAAACCAATGTCCTCAACTCTTACTACCATTTCAGCAGAAACCAAATCAGCTACCTGCCCAACCATCACCAAACCCCAACAACAAAAATCCTCAATTCTTACATGGTATAAGGACAACAATTTCCAACTTATATGATCACTCCTCTAGATCTTAATGATGTTCAACTAAGATGTGGTAGGATATTAGAAAAGGAAAGACCTTCTGTAGTTATTCAGGAACAAGACAGTTCTGAGGAAGATTCTCTAAAGGTCAATAAAATTTTTGAGGGAACATCTATACAAAACCAAAACATTGAAAAACAAAAACAAAAGGAATCAGTGAACACAACTCCTATCATTAAGCAACCAACATCTACTTCTACACCTCCTTTTCCTGAAATATTACAAATTGATAGAGGAGTAGAAAAGCAGAGTATGTTGCCCAATTATGATTTTCTAGATGAATTGAAGAAATTTTGTATCAAAATACCTTTGCTACAAGCCATTAAAGAAATTCCAATTCTAGCCAAAGAAATAAAGGAGCTGAGCATAAAGAAACCAGGAAGAAAAACAAAGGAAACAAAAATAATTCACCTGGTAGGAAAAGTAGTAGACATAATGATGGGAAAAACTGCCATACAAAAATATGTGAATCTAGGAAGTTCAATTGTGAAAAAACATATCAATGGAGTTGAAATTCCAAATACATTAATTAACTTAGGGGCAACAATAAACATCATGAGCAAACAAACTATGGAGCAGCTCAAGCTTCCTAATCTTCTTTACACACCTACCTTACTGCAACTAGAAGATAGACCAATAATCAAACCATATGGAGTGTTAGAAGATATTCCAGTATCCTTAGATTCTTGGGAATATCCTGTTGATTCATGATATTAACTCGCAAGAACAATCTAGGAGGACATCCACTCATATTAGGAAGACCTTGGATGACCACAGCTGATGCTTTTATTAGCTGTAGATCTGGTGACAGATATTTTTGATGGTAATTCAACAAAAAAACTTACTCTATATCCTCCAGCAAAAGCAATCACATAAATAGATGACAAATAATGGATTGATGATGAAGATGATATTTAGCCTCTCTTTACTATTTCAGATATTAGTGAAGATAGTCAAATTTTAAATACATTGGAAAATTTTGAATCATCTTCAGAATATGACCATGAGTAATTTCAAGAAAAATCTAATGTTGAATATTTGTCATCTAAGCAGATGTCTCCCTATTCTATGGAAGAGTTTGGTAGCTCTACAATTGAAAATTTTCTAGGTAGGACATTGAACATAAACAAAAACTTGGAGAAACTACAACAAGATGAGCTAATCAAAACATTACAAAAACATTATGCTGCATTTGCATGGGAATACATCGACATGAAAGGCATTAATCCTAAGACTTGTATCCATCACATCTACATTAAGGAAAATTGTAGACCTATCAGAAAACGTTAGAGAAGGATGAATCCAAATCTTAGAGAGGTTGTGAAAGAAGAGCTCCAAAAATGACTGAATGTAAACTTCATTTACCCAATTTCAGATAGCCAATGGTTTTCTCCTTTAGTAATTATGCCTAAAAAGAATGGTAAATGGAGGGTGTGCATTGATTATCAAGAATTGAATAAAGCAACCCTTAAAGATCATTTTCCTTTGTCCTTTATAGATCAAGTGTTAGATACATTAACAGGTAAGAAGTATTTCTCATTCTTGGATGGTTTTAGTGGTTATAATCAGATTCAGGTGGCACCTGAAGATCAAGATGAAACCACATTTAGTTGTCCATGGGGAACTTATGGCTACCGAGTACTTCCTTTTGGGTTATGTAATGCACCTGCAACATTCCAAAGAGCAGTACTAGGGATTTTTTTTGATCTAATACATGATTCTGTAGAGGTATATATGGATGACTTTATAGTCTATGGAAATACATTTGAAGAAGCTTTGGGGAATTTGGAAAAAGTTCTCAAAATATGTAAAGAAGCAAACCTTTCACTAAGCCATGAAAAATGTTTTATGATGTTTACAGAAGGTATTGTTTTAGGACATCACATTTCAGGAGATGGGTTTAAAGTTGACAAATCTAAAGTTGAAGTCATCTCTAAAAAAATAGCATCCCCACTCTTCAAATTGCTTACCAAAGCTTGTGAATTCAATTGGAATTCTGATTGCTAGTTGGCATTTGAAACCTTAAAAACAAAAATTTCTAAAGCACCCATTTTAAGAGGTCCAAATTGTAAACTCCCTTTCCATATTTCAACAGATGCTTTAGATACAAATCTGGGAACTGTATTGGGACAAAAATATTTGATTCCTTATGCCATTTACTATACAAGTAAGTATTTGACTCCCACTGAGTTAAATTATATTGTGACTGAAAAGGAATTTTTAGCTGTTGTTCATGCAATTAACAAGTTCAAACACTAAATAATAGGCTATGAAACCTTTGTTCATACAAATCACTTTGCAATTAGATATTTAATGAATAAACCTATTACTAATGGCAAATTTACAAGATGGCTTTTACTTTTGTAAGAAATCAACATTATTGTGCTAGATAGATCTAGAAAACAAGACACAGTTGCTGATTTCTTGTCCAGGATTCAGAATATCAAAGAAGATTCTCTGATTGAAGATAAGTTTCCTGATGAATATATTTTTGCAGTAACTACTCAAAATCCTTGGTTTGCAGAAATTGCTAACTATTTGGTCATAGGAAAGTTACCTTCACATTTGTTTCCTAGAGAGAAAAGAAAAATTATTTAGGTAAGTGCAAGATATTCATGGATCACTAATGAATTGTATAAAAAAAGCCCAGATCTTATGATCAGAAGGTGTGTCAAGGAAGATGAAATGCCTGAGATTCTTTAGGCATGTCATGATGACCCATGTGGTGTACACTTTGCTGACAAGAGGACAGCCTATAAAATCCTTTCTTTAGGATATTATTGGCCATCCATCTTCAAATATGATAAAGAATATGTCAGGAGATGTGATAGCTACCAAAGGGTAGGGAAACCTGCTCCCTAAGATGAAATGCCTTTACAAATGCAGGTATTCATCGAACCTTTTGAAAAGTGGGCCTTAGATTTTATTGGGCCAATTAATCCCCAATCTAAGCAGAAGAGGTATATATTGGTATGCACTGATTATGTCACTAAATGGGTAGAAGCCAAAGAATTACCTTTTGCTAATGAAAAATATGTATTTAATTTTCTTTTCGAGGACATATTCACTCGTTTTGGTGTTCCAAGAGAAATTGTGATAGATCAGGGATCTCAATTTACATCTAACATGGTGGAAGAGATTATGGAAAAATACAAGATCAAACATAGGAAATCTACTCCCTATCACCACAAGCAAATGGTCAAGTGGAATCTACAAATAAAGTGATTGAAGGAATCCTCACCAAGACTGTGCATCTACATAGAAGAGATTGGGCGGAAAGGCTTCCTGAAGCCTTATGGGCCTATAGAACCACATGGAGGAACACAACGGGACATACACCCTATGAACTTGTTTATCGGAAACAAGTAATGTTCCCTATAAAGTTCCAAATTAGAATGTTCAAGATGGTAGCACAACTAGGACTAGATTTATCAGAGGCACAAAAGCATAGGCTGGAGCAATTAAATGAACTTGATGAAATCAGGCAAGAGGCAGTTTAAAGGACTAGTATAGTCGAACAACAGAGGGCTAAATGGCATGACAAATATATCAAGGACAAGAGGTTTCAAGTGGGAGATTGGGTGCTATTGTTTGATTCAAAGTTTAAAGATTTTCAAGGGAAGTTTCAAACTCATTGGCTTGGGCCATATGAGATTGAAAAAGTCTTTAGTAATGGTGCAGTGAGGATAAGAACAATAGATAAAAGTAAAACTCCTCTTCTTGTGAATGGTTATAGATTAAAGATATATCAAAAACCAATTTCAAAAGAGGAATTCATTAAGATTTTCCAAGACAATT
The DNA here is from genome assembly GCA_000404065.3 of Pinus taeda. NCBI lineage: Eukaryota > Viridiplantae > Streptophyta > Pinopsida > Pinales > Pinaceae > Pinus > Pinus taeda. The sequence goes on along the minus strand of APFE031389260.1, from coordinate 5,204 downwards.
CTGAAATGAAGCTAGTGAAGAAGAATTCTTCTTCTCCACTAAGTCTTTATTTTTCCTAAAAAAAAAATAGAGAAAAAAAGAAAAAAATTATATAAGGTTTAAAACCAATCATTGATTGGCATACTTATACAGAAAATACAGGGTGAAAATAAGAGCTTGATGACACCCTATATTTTCCATTTTCTTTCTGTAATAAGTAATGACAAAAAGATATAGTCACTTTGTAGTTTAGATTTTGCAAATTCATTATCTCATCTCACCTCACTTTGTTTTATTTTTGCAATTTCACTTCATCTCATTGTCATATTTCATCAATAAATTTTTCAATTTTTCCTTTTACAGCTTCCATTCCATTTTCATTTAATTTATCATCTTGTCTTACATCTCATTTCATTTCACTTACATAGCCACTTCCATTTCATTCATGATCCATAAGCCATATTTCACTTTCTTTTTCACGTTTTGTAGTCGATTCTGTTTTGCAGCTAATCTAATTTTGTAGCTACAATTTGTTTATCAGTTTAGGCACAAGTGTACAACTCATAATAAAATCATGTATGTAGGAAATTGAAAAAAAAAAAAAAATTTTGAAGATCAACCATGCTCAAAGTACTTGTGGATCAACATCAAAAAAATTAGCAAGCGAAAGGTAAAGGTTCCAAAGGTAAATGCAAAGATTTATTTCAAAAAGCAATTTGAAAACATAAGTTTGTATGGTATGTATAATCACATGTCTCCTTAATCGACCATAATTTGATTTGACTGCCACTATATCTCCGCCATATCTTCCATCTTTAATGACAAACGATCTCAATGATTCTTTCATAACAAATCTCCGCTTCAAACTCCATAACCTGTACTCAAACGGTCCTCCACAACTCCACCTGTTAATGGTCAAGATGATGATGTGACCTACCTATCTACGACTCTCTAAACCCTTACTGTCTTTTTATTACATGCAAACCCTTAAGTTTATCTTTCATATACATGCAGTCATTTCATATACACAGTCTTTCCATTTTCTATATACACAGTCATTCCATTTTTCATATACACACAGTCTTTCCATTTTCATATATACGCATTCATTCCATTTCCATACACACAGTCATTCCATTTCTTAAATAACACTCGTTTTATAGATAGTAAGAGTAATTTTGAAGGTTATCTGAAAATAGGGTATATGGGGCTTATTATCAAGACAGAGCCCGTAGGGGTAAAGTATATAGAGGGGTATCCATAGCTTAAAGGGATGCTACAGAAGGCCGGATGGTTAAATTTTATTGAGAAATTTGACAGCAACCACAAGGAAATTACCAAGTCTTTTGCAAGGTCATTTGATGGCACAGAAGTGGAGATATGAGATATTAAATTTGCAGTCACATAATCCTTCATAGGAGAAGCAACAAAGCTGCGAGACAAGGAGAAAGATGGTTTAAAAACAAGGAATTTCATGGTGAATCTTGGAAAGTGATCCTTAGAAACCCAGGTATGGATGTTACAGTATTTAGAAAGGGAATTCCTATTTCAACACTCAAGAACAAATGGGGTAATATGCTATTGATATTGCAAAAAATTCATTACATGTGAAGGAAGATTTGGGTTTATGTATGTTTACCATATACACTTATTAATGAATCTCTTAGAAAATGGAACCATCAACCTTCCCTTCTTCCTTCTAAATAGTCTGAGAAGGATGGCTACAAATTTCCAAAAGAAAATTGAATCCATAGAAACAACTATGTATCATCATGGATTAGTGAAAATACTAGTTGAATTCCATTTGAAAAGTATAGGGGATACCTAAGAAGATTTCTTGGTAAGAAATTTTTTCCAGGATGCCCTAGAGCACCTGAGGAGAGTCATGTTAAGAAAAGTAGGAGGAGAAAGATCAAAATTAACATTCAAAACAAATCTTGAACCTCCTCACAAAAGAATGATGCAGAGACAACTTCTAAACCAGAGTGTAGAAAACAGACTAAATAGAAAGGAAAAATGAAAGAGGGAGTTGAAGAAAGCAATGAAGACATTGTTGGGTCCCTATAATACTAGTGATTACCCCATTACTATTGTAGTTATACCCCTTATTAATATTTTTTTGCCCCTATTTTCCCCATATTGTTATTACTGTGCCCCATAGAATCCCTCTATTGTTATTTTTGTGGCTTTATATTATTATTGTTTAGGTCGGCTGGGTTTTATATATTGTGACTCCTTAGACTCCTATATATAGAAAAGAGGTTTTGTCATTTGAATCATCCAAGAATTGTTCATTTATGTAATGTAAAGGAGGTTTCCCCCTCGAAGAGGCTGAATTCTAAGGCGTTGATCTATCTTTTCTATCTTTTCTTGAGCTGGTTTCATAACATCTGGTATCAGAGCTTGGATTCTAGGGTTTTGCTGCTCCGAACAGGTCATTGTGGCATTTTCACTATAACTTTTTTCTGTGATGTTTCAGAAGTTTAAAAGAAAAACCCATTCTAGAAGACATTGCGCTAAATCTCGGGTCCAAATTTCAGAGCTTTTTGCGCTATATTTGCGGAGATATGATTTGAGGAAGTTGGTTTTTTTGCAGACTCCTGAATTACATTCCAAACAGGTGACTTGGGGAAAATCGTCATAACTTTTTCTCTGAGCATTGGATTGAAATTTTATAAGAAGGTACAGAACGAGGACAGACTGTAGTTTCTTCTACATATTTTTCAGAGCTAAAGGTCGAAACAGTGACTCGTGGCATGTCGTACAAGTTCGCTCTACTGAACTAGTCTATAATCAAGTCACTATGGGAGTTTTCGCATAACTCTTCCTTGGAGAATCCAATTTGGATCAGACTGGTGGCATGGGAAAGAGGTCATAGAAGGATACCTCATGTCACAATTTCAAAACTGGATGTTTTGAAAGTACAGAGATACATCAGAGGCAATATCGAGCTCCTACAAAGAAAAAAAAGGTGTGTAGATTCTCTTAAATTTTTGCTTAAGATTGGTTTGAAAATTTATTTTGAAGGAATTCAAAGGGCTAGTAGAGCATTATTATTGGTAACTGATGCCCCGAGGAAAGAAAATGCCAACACCTAGTCAGGAACCTGAAAGCTCTAGCATGACTCATGAAGAAGAGGAAGAAATGCTACATGATATATCAAAATTACAGGACCAAGTGCAAAAAATGTCAGCCTCACAGAAGCTAACAGAAGCTAAGATAAATGGCATGGAATCTAAGATAAAGGGCATGGAAGCTAAGATGAATGGCATGGAAGCTAAGATGGATAATTGGAAGACATATTTGAAGACAGACATGGACGATTGGAAGACAAATTTGAAGATAAACATGGACGAATTGAAGATAAATATGAATAAGCTGCTACAAGAAATGGTCACTAAGGGTGAAAGGG
>APFE031389257.1:68035-78981 GCA_000404065.3 Pinus taeda | reverse complement strand
GAGAAGACCTGTGAAAATCTTCCCTCGCATGTAAAGTAATGCATGATAAGCCGCATGATTGGAGCATACTCCGCCCGGAGGAATCTGAAAGGAAAGATCCCTGACAAGTGACTCATGCATGCTGGCCTGACATATGGCTCAAAATAAACATAATCTAGCATTTTGCGCTTGGGCCAAACCTCACCCACATTTGGTATCCCGGTAGCCTCTGAAATCACCTCCGGAGATGGTACAAAATTCACCCCTGTAAGAGTGACCTGCCCATCATGAAGGTGCAAAACAAATAAGCGGGCCAACTCCCCGTGGTGTTGAATCTGAGCAAGCCTCTCATAGAACTGAAAACATGACATATAACGGAAACCATTCATTGCCAAAGGACAGGCCTACAATTCTGCCAAAGAGGTGGGTTCCTCTCTCCTATGATGACCACCTTTGCCACCCTTACGAGGTCTCTGCTGTACCTCAACCTTTGTAGATGATGAATGGTCATCACCTTGCTCATAAGTCTCGGTATCTGACATGGTTTTGGAGCAAGATGGGCAAACTGAAGGACAAATTGGACTGCTGCCTTTGCCTGCAAAAGTACTGAACTCTATGCTGTGTCAAGGGGAAAAAACATGAGGGGAATGTTAGGGGAGGGAACTTCTTTAACAAGGAATGGGAATATATGATAATAATAGGGAATTTTTCAAGGGAAACTTTACACATTGTCATGCATATAGGAACCGTTTTAACATTGGGAAATCATTTGCCAAGAACATTCATATAGGAAAAAACATGTATGATAATGAACATGGAAGGGGCATACATGAATCAAGAAGGACATAGGGACACCATACACCAAATTCACTGAGGAGTTCATGTGTGTTATAAGGCAGATTCTGCTCTTTTTGTTCTTTAAGAGTTACATGCACATTAAAGAGTACAAACTCATCATTTTCACATGAAGGGAAAGTGTTTCATGTATAAGGGGATGTCAAGGATATATAGAGGTTTGTACATGCTTTTAAATATACAACACATTAAATTTACATGACTCTCTCCAGTCTTTACAATGTATCTTTTCTTTTTGTTTTAGTTTTTTGCATGTGTATGGTAGAGGGAATTAGGGTTTGAGTGCTTGTGAGAGGGGTAGGGTTTATAACTTAGGGATAGGGGTAGGGCAACATTTATGTGCAAATGAAATAGGACAGAGATGCAAACATGATTATTAATGAAAGAGTGGGAAAAAGGAAGGGATCAATGGGACAATAAACACTTGAAACAGTCACAAAACCCTATCATTTTACAAACATTAGCAATAGCCATATTAATCCATTCACTTGCAACCTTAAATGATAAAACCATGACATATATCATTATTTTCACCATCCATATCATCATTCATGAATTGGGTGCCTACCTCGATCAATTTAGCACGCAAGAGGGCGATTTGGTCGATTAAGAGTGATTCTGTAAAAAACAGTTCGAGTGGTCGCACCCCTGCTTTGAGTGGTTGCGCCCCGCCTGAGCGGTCGCGCCCTTGAGAAAACTGCACTACAGAGGGGTCGCTGAGTGGTCGCGCCTTGCTCAATTGGTTGCGCACCGAGCTTGAGTGGTTGCGCCCCCTGAAAATGACTCCAACTTGCTGCAAATCGCCTCTTTTGACCTCTCACTTGTTTTTGCAAGCTCTCAAATGCATAATGAGGCTGTTTAGAGGGAAATTTACTCCTTATAGGCCCAAATTTGAAAAAATTAACTTACCAAACCCACTTTCTAATGTTTTTGTTTTGACATTCACTTTAACACTGTTTTGAGTTCACTTTGTCCTGAATTTGATCTTTTGAGTGCTCTAACTCCGTTCTTTTTGCAGGTTGACCATCTGATGGACTCTGGCAAGGAAAGCAGGGTTATTGCCGGCATTTTGAAGAATTTTGAAAATTTTCCTTATTTTTTGCAAATTTCACATGACCTTGGGTTTAAAAACAGTGTTTTTAAATCCAAGGTATAAATGAGCTGAACCTGATGAAAAATATCAATGGAACATATTTACATACCTCCTTCCGGCTTGCTGGGGACTATTAGACCTTTGGCTCATGACCTTGCAGTGATTTTGACCAAAACCCTAGACGTAAGACTTGGGATTTCAAGACAAAAAATAAAACAAGTATAACACAAGCTTATTTAAATGATATGATCTGATCCAGCAAAGCCAAGAAGGGAACAAAGACCAGCTCCTCCTTCAGTGTTATGGCATGCCTAACGGAATGCAAAACTGATACTGATGAGACACCTACCTATGCATATGCAAAGAGCTTTTGATCACCGATGGAGGGCTCAAGACTGACACTAACAGTTAGTACTATCATACATGAAGGGGCTTCTGTGAGTATCCTTTCCTCAACTGCTTGGAAAGCGATCGGTTCGCCATTGCTTCTGCCTAAGATGTGAAATCTAATAGGCTTCGACAAAGGAATCAATCGACTGTTAGGGATCCTTCCAAGTTTGCCTATAACTTTGAGACGGAAAATCGTTTATCTGAACGTAATCGTAGTCCAAGGACCTTTAGATTATAATCGAGTCCTTGGCCGTGACTATATTTATAGCATGGGAGCCATTGTCTCCTCTCTCTTTCGAGTAATTTATTTTTCGCATGAAGGCCGAGTGGTCTAGCTCGTAGGCAACCTTTCATTGCCCGGCTCACACATAGCTAATAGTCAAATGCCATCCCTAACTGTTCTTTTCACGCAAGGAATGTCTCATCAATCTCCAGTCCGTCCACCTGAAGAACGCGAATAATTCGGTGGCCATGACTGAAACCCTGGGGGAATGCACCCTAGTCTGCTTTGGCAGGGAAACTTTGGGTATAGGGTAGGTTTCTGTGAAGGATATATGACTAGTCTGACACTTGTCCGTTTAGGAAAATGGGATTAGACTGGAACTAGATTCCCTCATCAAGGTTAGGTGGTTGGAGCTAGAATCACCTTTGTCCAAATGGACTAATCCGGGGAAGTGTTTCTGTCTGCTTTGTGGATGGAAAATATCTTGCAAATGCGAGAACTTCTATATGGTAGCCTGGAAACTCTATTTCACTATACGTGGGGCCATGCAAACCTTTTTGCATGCAAGTGAAAAGCGACCATTTATTTTCTTAGTTTGTAGATTCTCAACCCTTTAAACTCGTAGGATTGGTCATTCTTAGCTTACATAAATAAAGGATACGGAGTAAAGTTTCGAATGGTGCAAGCTCCTTAAAAATTGAACCTATCGGTGAGACATACTTATTATATGACTGGCACGAGCAGTTTTATGCAAAGTTCAAGCTTGTTAAAAATTAAACCTAAGCAATGAGCATATGTTCCACCAGAGTTTAAGCTTATTAAAAAATGAACCAATATCTGGTAAATAACCATTGTGAATGCATTATCATCAGCTTTTGAGCCTTGGTCATGTTCTTACCATCACCTCCACTCTGTTTTAGCCGATCAAATGGCTCCATTTGATTGTTTACCCTTTTGAGGAACAATTGCGATGAGTGATTCTGTTAGCCATCCTTGTGACACTGCCGTGATTAGAAAATTCCAAACCTTACCTGGAATCAGCTGCTACCCGAAAATATCACTCGTTCCTCAAAAACGAGTCTCCTTTAAGCTCTTTTCATCTGACTCATAAAATATGAAAAGATTGCTGAGTAATTGGCCTCTCCAGCTCGTTAAAGCTATCATAAATGTTATCCCTCCTCTAGATTTTAATCTTTTTGGACTTGAGGGATTATTACACAAAACGATCGAGTGCTTGTCTTGTTCGGCTTGTTAAAACTATCGAAAATTCATCCCTTTCGTATTATTTTATACTTTTTCGGACTTAAGGGATTATATCACAAAAAAGGATTACTGGAGTTTCCTTTCCATCCCTTTTCAGACTCTCTAAAATTGAAAAAGGACCGAGTTGTCTTTGTTGTTAAACTCGTTAAAACCAATAGCGACAAAATTTTCCATAGAGACAAGAATGAGTTTCACTGTCGCTAGGCTCATTAAAACATAGTAAAGTGTTTGCCCGAAGGGCAAATTATAGAACAAGCATATGTTATCCTCCTCAAGCTTGATAAAAATAAAGAGGTACTGGTCAGTGATGACTGGGGAAAAATTGGGAAGAAAACTTGAAGAAACTTTATTGGTAGCAAGTTGCTCTTGAACATGACACTTTCACTCCATCACCATGATTGAGTCGGGTTGGGTTATTCCGTTCACTGGTCATATTACCATTGGTCCATTGTACCATCCATCTTTGGGGTTAATGCTACCAATCCATTTCAGTGTCATCGATATGTTCAAGAGAAGTCAATCAGAGAATTCACCAACCCAGCTTGTGTCTCACCAGCTGCAATACCTTCACGCTTCATTCTTTCATGACCGCCACCCTGAACCCTGTATCATCATATCGTTTTCACCTCACCAAAATAATTTGCTTCATTTTGTGTCGTAGATGTGGGATTTATTAAGGCCCTCCTATGATGGTTCACTTCTTGTCGACGATAGCTCATTATCCAAGAAGTCGACCTAGGAACAACCCTTTCAGTCCTTTGAATCTTGCATGACTCAATGGCAAGTTTCTCACTTCCGGCAACAGGTTTACATCAATGGCCTTCGATCGAAAGATTTTGCATGGTGTTCAACGGCAAGTCCCATTTTCACATCACCTGAATTCTACTATAGTACCTTGAGGTTCATCATCATTATCGGTGATTCCTTTCGCGCCTGTTAACAACTTACATCATTGGCTGGTAATCAGGCGATGCCTTTCCATGTTCAACTCCAGAACATCTTTTCACATGGATCAAATTATACCTTGGGCGAAGATTGAATGAGTTTTAAGACCTCGGATCTAGTTTCATCCATTCGGGCTACGATATATTCAAGAAAATACAGACGTCAAATGTACATCATTGCTGCATAGATGATCATCTGAATCAAAGGATGATAGCTCTATCAGAATCATCAATCTGCTACATAGATGGTTGTTTGTCCTATGTACATGAAAATGAATTTATAAAGTTGAGCATGGGAATGCTCGCCTCAGCTAGATCATGAAAACATTATGAACATAATGTATTGTATTGTATCTTATTACAGGTCGCCTTCCAGTTCGAAAAACCTCGGATCCTCATGATAAAGCATTTCCCCCAACATCAAAAGATTTACGACCTCATGCTTTAGGGGGCAACTGTTATAGACATATTTGGGCACTGCAACCTCAATCATATATGTCCACAAACCAAGACCTTCTGAGTCCCTAAAAGTGTTGTTTCATACCCTAAAGGAACAAGGTCAGCTGATTACATCATCTCCTAGAAGTTCTCCATGGAAAACTGCTCAAAACTAGTCAAAATTGGACCATACATACTACTTAGTGCAAAGGGTGCGATGCATCTCACCTACCACATGAAAAAAGTGCGATGCATACTGAAAATCCCTTCTGTAGGGTGCGATGGGTGAGAGTAGACAAGTGGCAGAGATAGTTTGCAAGGTGGATGATCATGGAATCTTCCAGAAACTTCTCCTGTGACACTTGCCTCTCTGAATTCGCCCAGGGATGAGTAAGAGATCATGAATCTCCAAGTAGAACAAAGAACTATCAGAGAGAAGACACTAATCAAAATCCCAGAAGCTGACTCACCCCCCTGCAATCATCTATATATGGATCCCTCATCCTAGAGATCCAGAGGCTGGAATTTTGCATCTTGTAAGGAAGTGCTGTTGGTTTCCTGGTGGAACATCATAGTGTTGGGTGATCTAAGCTTTTCATGAGGTGAAGAAGGGCTTTCATGCAGGGAGGATGACACTAGGTCAGATCAATGGGTTGTAATCCTCTCTTCTAATCTTTATATCAATAATGCTATTCAAGTTTTCCTCCACATCCTTGTATGTTTGATGATATATGCATTTGTGTGGTCAATATATATCTAGTCCTATATTGTTTATGATTGTAGATCTCTGTACTTTGAAGGTATTATGCTGCTTTGACTTTACAGGTACTCTTTGAAGCAGAGTAATCAAGGAAGGAGTGGCAAAGATCCGTTAGAGGGGAGAAGGAACAAGAAAGGAACCAAGTGAAAGATTGAGGTTGGTATTCTTTGCTCCTCTCCTATCTACTTCTCATAAAGGAAAACATAAGTAACTTTATCTTGTTTGTTTCTAAGATAGCTACCCGTCTTAGTGGGACTAGCAGCTCTGCATGGACACTAGATTTCTCGACAACACCCACACTTTTTCAAAGAAGAGTTTAGCAGTGGCTTCTGTTGTTATATTCTTCTTGCAGGCCACCATAATGGCCATCTTCGAGAACCTGTCAATGACCACCAAAACATAGTCATTTCCATGCTAAATGGAAGGAAGGCTTGACATGTAATCCATGGAGATGGATTCCCAAGGTCGACTAGGGGTAGGCAATGAGGTATAGAGGCCTTGCTTCTTGAAGGTTAGTTTGGAAATGGCACATGCAGTGCATGATCTAATGTACTTCCCAACATCCTGCAGTATTGCCACCATTTTCTTGACCCCGAAATGCCCAACAACACGATTATAGTGTGCTTCCCTAATCATCTTGGCACACTTTCTTGAAGGAACACAAAGGTGACCGAGGTGACATAACAAGGCATCCTGGAGGTGAAAATTTGGAGCATGTCGACCCTCCAAGAGTGTCTGGTATGTGTGGCCAAATTCTTGGTCGCTTTTGTAGAGAAGTGGACAATCATAAGTCTCATGCCCATAAGAGCTCAGCACAGTGGTTAATGCCATGATAGATGGTTGACTGAGGCTATTTGAAACATTATTGGTTCTTCCCTTCTTATAATTGATATTCAAATGAAACTGTTGCAGGTATGTGGACCACTTCTGATGGCGATCATTCTACAATTTCCCTTGGGTCTGTATGAACTGGAGGGGTCGGTGGTCTGTGTGGATGACTGTTTCCTTCCCCAAAATGTTATGTTTCCATTGCCAGTAGGCCTACATAATGGAATACATTTATTTGTCATAAGTTGGATACTTCTGGACTGTGTTTGAAAGTGTCTTATTGCGATATGCCATTGGATGCCCATGTTGAGTAAGGACTGCCCCAATAGCATAGTTAGAGGCATCTGTATCAACCTCAAATTGTTGTTGCAGGTCTGGCAATGTGAGCACTGGTGCAGAGCAGAGACGATCTTTCAACTCTGTGAATGCCTTCTGTTGAGATTCAGACCAAAAGAATTTTTCTTTCACTTCTCCCTTGGTGACTTGACTCAAGGGCTAAGTGATATGAGAAAATCCCAACATGAACTTGCAGTAGAAGTTGGCAAGACCTAGAAAGCTGCGGAGCTCTGTTAGAGTGGTTGGAGGGCCAATCTCGAATGACTTGGATCTTGGATGGATCCAGATGCACCCCTTGTTCATTAATAATGTATTCCAGATACTAAACCTAGGTCATGCCAAAAGTTCATTTCTCCAAATTGGCACATAACTTTCATTGCCGTAGTGCTTGGAGAACTTGTTGGATATGGTGGAGGTGCTCTACCCAACTCTGGATGGAGATCAGGATGTCATCCAAGTATACCACTACAAATGAGTTGGTGAATGGCCACAAGATGTCATCCAATAGCCTCATGAAGGTTGCAGGGGCATTCGTTAATCCGAAAGGCATAACTAACCATTCAAAAAGGCCCTCCTTGCCTTTGAAGGCAATATTCCACACATCAGAGGGTTTGATTGGTACATGGTGATATCCTGACTTCAAATCAATCTTGCTGAAATATTTCCCCCCTTCAGTTGGTCCAAGATGTCATCAATCTGTGGGATCGGTTACCTATTATAGACAGTGATCTTGTTCAGCACCCGATAGTCAATACAGAGTCTCCTAGTCCCATACTTCTTTTGTACCAACACGATCGGGCTCCCATAGGGTGATGAACTCGGACAGATGTGACCTTTCTGTAGCAGCTCCTGAATTTGCCTCTTGATTTCATCGTTCTCTAGAATGGAGCACTGATAGATTAGTCCATTGGGTAGTGGCACACCTGGGGTCAGATCGATGGAGTGCTTACCCTGATAGTGCAAAGGAACCCCTATAGGGGAGGTGAAGATGTCCTCGTACTCCTCCATGACCTTCTCCTTCTATAGTTGTCATGCAGAGGGGCCTTGTCTAGAGGTCATGGCGACTTTCTGCTTCTTTCCTTGAGGGTGTATCATCAGGAAGACAAATTTCCTAATTTTGGAAATGAGTTTACTACATTGTGTTGTAGTAACCAAAGAGATGGCGGTAGGCGATGCTACCTCTGGTATCCTATACAACTTATTTCCCAAAGTAATAATAACAACACGGGGCCTTAAATCATACGCAGCATGTCGCTTCCACAAGTATGATTGTCCTAATAATACATCAAGAACTTCAAGGGGAGCAATGTCACACAATACCTCATCCACGAAGGTCTTAATGTTGTATGGAAGGAGACACTGCTGGCTCACGTGAAGATCCCATCCTGGCTGAAGCCACCCGATGATGTGCGGTTGTGGATGTGCTGTGGTCGGTAAGCCTAGCCACTTCACGACCTCTGCCGAAATGAGGTTCTTTTGGCTCCCTCTGTCAACAATGAACTGTAGTGGGGATCCATTCACCCACATCTAGGAGTGGAAGAGACACTCCTTCTCCTTTGGATCTTCGGGTTCCTCCTTTGGTTCTTCGTGGTGGCAATGGTGGCGTTGTGCTCCACATCGATAATCTACTTCCCCTTTGTCATTCCCCTTGTCGGGTTCTGAATTAGAGTCGGAACATGCATCAGATTTTGAAACCTTTAGCTCAGCCACTAGTGATTGCTTGGCCCAACACTCGCTTGTGTTGTGAGTGGAGTTCTTATGGAACTCTCACCATTTTCTCGTGCCCTTTTTCGGCTTCGCGACACTATTCTTTGCTTGTAGATTTGGTGGTTTTTCTTGGGCTTCCCCGCCTTGGCTTTGTCCTTTGTTCTGCAATTTAGGGGCACCTTTCCCTTGTTTCAGATTCGCAGATCCAAAGTCTCGCTTCTTCTATTTAAACTTCTGCTTGACCTTGAAGCCATTTCAGTATGCTGTGCCGAGTGAGGAGATGTTTAGGAATTATATTTCTTCCTGGATGTACTTGTGCAGGCAGTTGTGGTATTTGAGTATCAAATGCTGTTTTGAACGCTTGATACCCAACTTTGTGCAAAGGGTATGGAAAAGATTGGTAAACTCCAGCACGTCTTGGTCCCTTCCTTGTTGCAGGGTGGTCACTTTATGTATTGATCCTCATAGCTTCCGACAGGGTAGTACTTCTCCTTGATGGCATCCCATAATGAATTCCACGTGGGTGCAACTGAAAATAGTGAGTAGGTATTTTCATCCTTCTGCTCGCAATAGGTTTCCTACCAATCCTTGACGTGGGGGGCTGCTTTGAGAAGAGTGAAAACAATCTTTTCCTGACTCAAAAATTCATGAATAGAAAAATAACCCTCTAGAAGATTTAACCATTTATCTACGGCATCTGTGTCTATCTAACCCTCGAATATGGGGATTTCAAAATTAACTTATACCTTAAAGGGCGTGGCATTCCTAGAGTGGCTACTGGAAGTCAAATCATTGCCTCTGGGTAGCTGCTGAAGGATTTGGGCAAAGTTGTCCATCATCGCATTCCTTTGTTGCTCGAGGGCTTCTTCGAGCAAGATTTTATTAGGATCTCCTTCCCCCTCATCTTTCTTCTCATGCACCATGGGAGGCCGTCGGGATTTGTGAGGCTGGTCTTGAAAAGGTTTGAATAGTTCAAGCCCTAACTCCTTATATCTCGACCTCGTTGGGGACATGCAAAGAAAAACAGAGAAAAAGCAGACCGTTCTGATACCACTGATCCAGATTTAAACAGGAACGCAACAAATTACAAAGATAATCATAAACATAGATATGCAGCGGAAATAATACTTCATTTCATTAGTGTAAAATACTGAAATATGCTTACAAACAGTAATGGAAATAAACGAGCTAGGGTGATGGTAGCTTATCTGTTAGAAGAGGTGTGGTGGATACATGCCTCTAAACTGTGTTAAAATGAGGCTCGAAGGCATATTTATTGTTGAGAAACAATGGAAAACCATAAACATCCAAAAACCTAACCCTAGAAGATGAAACGCCAAATTGTGGGCCCCGTTTGGGTAAATTGGTACATCAACTTCCCGGGGTTGTAACTTTGGCATACGATCTCCCTTTGATGCGTAGAATATCCTGTTAGACAGATATTTTTGAGAACTAAAACTTTGGGAAGAGCAACATTGATCCATGGACCCATGTTGCTCCCAGGTTTCCCAAAAAACATCATTTAGGGCCTTAAAATGGCTCCGAAAGTTCATGACTCGAAAATCTACTAAAAATAGTAAATTGTGCTACAATTAAGGAAACTAAAAAGCTGAAAGGAACAATGGTGGGGGTCCAAGTGGACTTGGTGGGTAGCCACCAATATCCACTTGGATCAGTCCCACCATTGAAGATATAACCGATGACCAACATTCTAATGAGAAACCTTCCACTTCAATTCCCTCTAAGGAAATGGTGGAACAATCTCCAAAAATTATATTAGAAAATCCAATAAAAAAGACTCCAAACAGTGAAAAAGAAGAACAAATTATTCCAAATCTTGTTGCTAAGATTTCAAATGTTCAAACAGACAAATCACCTTTGCCTTTTAATTTGGGAGAAGAGGTGGCCAAACTTAAAGTCTCAGTTCCTTTAACATAACTGATTAAACATGAAACTTACAAATCTCAAATAAGCAAATCTTTAAACTTCATTGAGAATGAAGACTCTGTTAACTTATTTGATGATTATCCTGAGTTAATTTTTGGTCCTGATTGTTAGAGTCGGTCTTGAGCCCTCCATCAACGATCAAAACTCTTTGCATTTTGCATAGGTAGGTGTCTCATCAGTGTC
>APFE031389257.1:0-67907 GCA_000404065.3 Pinus taeda | reverse complement strand
TAAGTTTTTATATGGTACAGTTAATCTTCACCTTGGATTTTAAAACCTTGTTTTTAAAGCCAAGGCCATTTTTCATTTATTTGTAAAAAGTGATGAAATTTCGAAAGTCTTCAGTGAACAAAATGCAACCCTGGTCCCCTTGCCAAGATCCCTCAGATGATCTACCTACAAAAAGAATCAAGCAAAAGCATTAAATCAGTCAATTTTAGGACAAAAGGAAACCAAAGAGACAACATCATACAAAGTTTAAAAGTGTCATGAAAAACATTAGAAAGTGGGTTTGAGCATGAAATTTTTTCGAATGAAACCTATAAAGGCCCAAGCTCCCTCCTTGCACTCTCATTTTGTATTCAAAACCCTTGCAAGAGAGATTGGGCGAACTTCCAAGTGAATTGAGGCGAAACTGGTCGAAATCGGGCTCAGGACAGGTGCGCGACACGTCAAGCTAGGTGCGCGACTTGTTGGGAGGTGCGCGACCCGTCAAAGGGTCTCCCACAAAGAGATTTGGCAGCGGCCGTGACCCATCAAGAGGGGCGCGACTTGTTGGGCATGGTGCACGACCCATCAAACTGTCTTCCCCCAACTCAATTCAGAATTTGCTCAAGCTTCCTTTGATTCATCAAATCGATTGAGGTAGGCTCTTTAAACTTGTGAATGGATGCTGGTTAGTTGGGAAACATCATGAATGTGTTTGTAATGATCAAATTGTGCAAGAAGAAACACTCCATATGGCTGTATGTAAATTTGTAAAAGGTGCTAGGGTTTATTGCTGTTTCATTGTTTTTCCCCTTGTAATCATTCTCTTCATTCCCATTTCATTTTCCCTATATTTCCATGTCAATTTCCCTTTTAAATTTGCAAGGAAAATAAACCCTACCCCTTTCCCTTTAAAAATAAAAAATTAAACCCTAACCCTACCCCTCATAATACCTATGTAAACGCATGAATTTGATGATGCATGTGCAGTGATGTTTGCAGTGTTTTTCCCTAAGTTCCCTGTTTACATGTATCCCATTTTCCTTGTAAAAATATAAATCCTACCCCTCTCCCAAAAGCATCAAAAAACAAAACACTCAAACCCTTATCTTGCTGCACCATATGCATGTGTAACCACAAGAAATTGTTGGTGAATATGTAGAGAGTTTTGTAAATTTTCCCTATTTTTCCCTGTTAATGAATGTATGCAGATTCCCATATGTTTACTTTCTATACATGTATTCCCATATGCAATGATTTTTGCAAATGATTTTCCAATATGCCCGATTATAAATATGTATTCCTATTCGCCATAATTGTTTGCAATATTTTCCTTAAATTCCCTGTTATGTTCCTATATTCCTAATTCCTTGTAAAAAAGGTCCCTCCCCTAACATTTCCCTCATGTCTTTGTCCCCTTGAAACAACATAGAATTCAACACTTTTTACAGGCAGAAACAACAGTACAGTTTGTCCACTTTGCTCCTAAACTATGTCAGAAACTGAAAATTATGAGCAAAGTGATGACCAATCATCAGCTGCAGAAAATTGAGGAACAGAGGCAGCCTCGTAAGGGTGGTAAGGGTGGACGTCATAAGCGAGAGGAGCCCGCCTCTTTGACAGAGTTACAAGCTTGTCCTATGGCAGTATCATGTTTCCAGTACATGTCTTGCTACGAATTTTGCGAGAGGATCTCTCGGATTCAGCACCACCAAGAGTTGGCCCACCTTTTTGTTTTACACTTGCATGATGGACATGTCAACCTTGCAGGGGTAAACTTTACATTGACACCCGAGGTGATCTCACAGGCTACAGGGATACCTAATGTTGGTGAGGTGTGGAATAAGTGCAAGATGTTAGATTTTGTTTACTTTGAGCCTTATGTTCGGCCACCATTCATGAGACATCTGGCAGGTGTGTTTCCATTCAGGTTTCTCAGAAGCGAGTATGCTCCCATGGTGAAGCTCATTATGCATTATTTTACTTGTTAGGGCAGATTTTCATTGGTGTACTCATATCATATTCGCCTCTTGATGCACTTCACTTGAGTGAGGATGATGAACATCCCGGTTTTCTTCTTTTAGAACATTCAGAAGATGGTGCCCACGTTGCAGAGGAAGACCCCGGCATAGCAGTACAGGAGCCTTTACCATCATGGTTTGATTCAGCTAGTAGTATTGCATCAGTTGACTCAGCAGGGCATCTCATGGGAGGAGTTCATCTCTCATGATTTTTTCACAGTACCATCACCGCCACATCCTGAGGTTGTTCACGAGGAGGGAGGACCATCACATCAGCATGATATCCCTGTTACTAGACATGTCAGCTCCTCACCTCAGGTCACCTATCAGAGAGGCCTAAGGGCCTTATTTGCAGTAGCTCGACGAGTACTATCTTCACGCCATGTGGAAGGGGTCTCACCTTCTTCATCAGCACCGCGAGTGTTATCTCCACACCAGGTGGAAGGGGCCTCATTTCCGACAGTAGGACAGGTATCAGAGAGGGGCAAGCAACCCATGATTGAGGAGAGATTGTCACGTGATCCAGTTATTGATCTTGACGCCGGTTCTCCTAGCACAGAGCTCAAGGATATCATCCGAGAGCAAAGTACCGAGATCGAGTCACTGCACACGAAATTGTTGATGGAAAAATGGATAATCAACTATTTAGAGCAGCGAAACAAACAGTTGGAGGATGCGCACAAGCTATATGAGCTGCAGAAAATTCCTGAAGACCGGGAATTGGCTCGTAGGAGACCCGGTGACTTGAGACCCATAGATCAAGAATCTATGTTTATTTGGGACAATGCTCATTTGAAAAGGCTGTTGGCTAAGGCCAATCAAAATAAAAAACTGCTGAGGAACATGAAAAATCATTATTGGGCGCAGATGCACCTGTGCAAAGCAAAGATGAAGGTGCTTCAAAGGCGGTTGGCAAAGGCACTAAAACGGAGAAAAAGGCCCGATCCCCTCTGTATCTTGGCCGAGGCTTCCTTGAAGGAGCATAGCACTAAATAGCTCAGCCACAGCACAAATCCCAAGAAATTTTGAGCATTTTGAGTAATTTTGGTATTTTTTGGCAATTTACAGGTTTTTGCTCATTAACGGGTCTCACCCCCAGTGAGACCCTTCGTCCCAGCAACTCCATTTGACAAAAACTCAGTATTTCCAGATTTTTCATGCAAAGTTACATATGCACATGGATGGACTTGATATTTTGTGAAGTTTTGGGCCTCCAGAAAGTCAAAAAACATGCAAAATTTGACTTTTTGCCACCTTTTTGAACTGCAGAAAGCTGTCTTGGGAGAATTGATTTTTGACAGGGCAAATGAACTCCAAATCAAAAAATTCCAGTTGGGTGGGAAAGTAGACTCATAGACCTTTCGAACAAGCCTACTCTTGCTCAATTTTTCCACCTGAAAGTTCCCTAAACATGGCTCCAAAGGGGCGTGACATGTCAGGCAGGGGGCGCGACATGTCAGGCAGAATTGCCCAGAAATGCACTGTACAGCCCAGAAAACGCAGATTTGACTCAGTTTGACTTTTTGAGGTGAATGATGATTCTCTTTGATGTAATTATGGTACTTTTATGACACTTTTACTCTTATGTATCTCTTCTAGAAGATTCATTCATGAAATAGGTGAAAATTAAATGAATGAATTAGTTTCCAAGTTTATAGAGGCAAGTTGTTATGATTGCCTAGTTTGCAGTGCTAAGTTTAGAAGTGGTTGAAACAGCTCCTAGGATAGTGAGCTCGACCCCTAGAGGAGGGAAAGAGGTTAGATCATCTATATTATGTACTTTCATACTTATTTTCATGGTTGGAATCTTGAGGGAGAAGCTATCATTGTATTATTTCACTGTATCTCTGCAATTTTTGGCTAAGGAAGACCAGGGTTTTGCAGTCCTCTTTGGTATTCTTGTGGACTCATGTGTTGATGGTGTGTTTCTCAATGTTATTTTAAGCTTTTTTATGTGATTCATTTCCTTTCTTTACTTCTGCACATTAAACAAATGAAGTGTTAAAGTAAGAATTCATGCTTGCCATGCTCTGCTTTTAAGTTTGTTTAATTTCAATGTTTTCTACTGTCTAAAGAGAATTCAAAGTTATTGTTTGCTCTCTTTAGCTCTCTCACCTGTCATTCCCAATCATCCACCTCAATCAAAGGCATCAATACTGTTTCCTACCTCGCCCCAAAGAACCCCCTGCAGAAACTGTGTCCAATCCCCGCACCCAAAATTGCCATCCCCTCAATTTGCCACCAAAAACCCTAAAAAACCTAAATCAACCCTTTTGATCAGTTTACTAGCCTAATATCAGTGTTACCTTATTGGTCATCTCATCCATTGAAGATTTTACTGAGATTGACCGAAGAGAGCCTTCTCCTGCCCCATAGGGCTAGCTACGAGGCTAAATGGTTTGATGTAGCCTTGAGGTTTACCTGTCTCAGCCTAAGGTGAAATTTCAAGCGCTAACACTGATTTTAATGGAAAACCATTGGAAGGAGGGATACCGCCCTTCTAGGTTAGCCTTAACATCCACAATAAAATCCTACATAATGCCATGCTAGAATCTGGAGCTTCATACAATCTTATGCCTAAATATGTTATGGAGAAGCTAAACTTGGATACCACTAGGCCTTACAAGGACCTGTTTTCATTTGATTCAAGCCAATTTAAGTGCCTAGGACCTATAAAAGACCTGTGTGTTTCCCTAGTGCAGTACCCTACTAAGACCATTCTTATGAACATAGTTGTTGCTGATATGCCACCTAAATATGGCATGCTGTTGTCTAGATCATGGGGTGCCAAACTCCAGGGATCTCTGCAACTTGACATGTCGTATGCTACCATATCAGTCTTTGGACATCCTAAAAAACTGTATAGAGAGACTCTAATTAAGTATGTAGTGAGTACCTAGGAGAGACCCCAAAACTTTCCTATATATTCAATGCGTTATGATATTGATTCTTTCATTCTTTACAATGTTGAATCAAAGCAAGAAGACACTTCAAACAAAATTATTGCAGAAACAAAAGAAATAGGAGTAGAAAAGGAAAATCAAAATGTCAAAATTCAAGAGATTTCAGACAATAAAAATGACCTAGATACCTTAGTCAAAGAAGATTTTGTTCCCCTAGACAGTAAGAATTATGAACATGAAATTCTATGGCATCTTGAATTTGATGGATCAGTAGACAAACTAGGTGCAGGGGTAGGAGTATGGATTTACAACCTAGAAAATGATCATTCAGAAGGTCATGCCTATAGATTGAACTTTAAATGTACAAACAACATGGCCATGTACGAAGCACTTCTTTTAGGTCTCAAATTGGTCAAAAGGTTAGGATCCATAAGAGTCTCTATTATGGGAGATTCCGAGTTGGTAATAAAATAGATCAACACTGTTTATATGACTAGGGATCCTAGGTTAGGATTTTATAGAGGAACAATTGTAGAAATACTAAATACTTTTTTAGAAACCAAGCTTGCTGTTATTCCAAGAAAATACAATATGCAAGGTCATAGCTTAGCTATGTTCGCCAGTACTTGCAAGTTACCGTTTCAGCCTAACCATCAGTACACTGCTGAGGTTAGGCATAGACCTGCTATTCTTGACACCTGAAGTAACTGGAAATTGTTCAATAACGGTCAACAAATTAACAATTTTCTAACTTTAGATGATGAATTTGTAAATAGCAACATAGGTACAGACATAACATTAGATTTTGATTACATTGATAAAGTAGAAATTAACAAAGTAGAAGATAAGAAGATATATAGATTCTATCCCACAAAGTTTACAAAATCAGATATTGAAAACCTAAAACAAATTGAAATTAAGGAGGCAATCTATGAAGAATCTGAAGTCATCATTATTAAAGACAATTTTTTTCCCAAAGGATTAACTCCTCTGGAGGACTTCTTTGAGTCAAATGATGTCCCTAGAAAGCCGAAAATGGAACCCTTAAAATCAGACATAGAGGAGTGTAACATAGACTCTGAAGAAGATCCCAAACTGATAAAACTTTCAATGTCTTTACCTCCTGATGAAAAAGTGAAATACATAGAACTGTTAAAGGAATTCCAAGATGTTTTTGCTTGGAATTATGAGGACCTTAAGTCCTATGATACCAGCATAATAGAACACATCATTCTCTTAAAAGAAAGCCAAAAGATTTTTAGATAGAAGCTAAGAAGAATTAACCCCATTCTATTTCCTTTGATTGAAAAGGAAATCAAAAGAATGTATGAAGCCAAGATGATTGCACCAATTAGATTCTCAGATTGGCTTTCTAATTTGGTACCTACAAGAAAGAAAACTAGTGAAATTAGACTGTGTGTTGACCTTAGGAATCTAAATAAAGTTTCACTCAAGGATTACTACCCTCTTCCTAAAATGGATCACATATTACAGAGGGTAGTAAGTTCAACCAGAATCTCACTGCTAGATGGGTTTTCTGGTTATAACCAAATTTTAGTCCACCCAGACGATCAGGAACATACTACATTCACTACTCCATGGGGCACTTTCATGTATGTGAAAATGCCTTTTGGGTTAAAAAATGCAGGGGCCACTTTTCAAAGAGCAATGGACATAGCCTTTGCTAAGGAAATCCATGACTTCTTGGTAATATACCTAGATGATATCACGGTATTCTGTAAATCAGATCAACAACACCTGGATCACCTGAGGTAGGTCTTCACCAAGTGTAGGAAGTATGAAATTTCTCTGAATCCTAAAAAATCTTTGTTTGGGTTGGAAGACGGAAAATTACTAGGCCATTTTACAGATACCACATCCTAGGAACATCGGACAACTACAAGCCTTTTTATGTAAAATAAATTTTTTGAGAAGATCTATATCTAACTTAGCTGAACTAATTAGATTACTAAATAACATGTTATAGAAAGATTTGACTCTTAAATGGACACTTGAGGCTAAAATGTCTTTCAAAGATATAAAGCTAGCCTTGACACAAACTCCAGTTCTCATCAGTCCAATGTTTGATAGGGATTTCATCATATTTTCTTTCAACTCAGAACATACCATTGCTGTAGTCCTATTGCAGAAAAATGAGTAGGGTTTTGAACAACCAATAGCGTTCTTTAGAAAAGCCCTGAGAGATGCACCTTTAAAGTATAATATAATGGAAAATCAAGATTTTGTTCTAGTCAAAGCCATTAAAGATTTCAGAGTTTATATCCTGTATTCTCATATAGTAGCTTATGTTCCCAATGTTGTAGTCAAAGACATCCTAACACAAGATGGACCAGATGGAAAGAGAGGGAAGTGGATAGCTACCATATTAGAAGATGACCTAGAAATTAAACCTACAAAATTGATCAAAGGCCAAGGTTTAGCCAAGCTCATGGCTGAATCAAACTGTCAGGCCCTAGACATAAATTTCACTGTAGAATTGGATAACGAAGAGGAGATGGCGACTCCACATACCAGCCAGGCCTTTATTGGCTCACGATGGTATGCTGACATTATATACATTCTACAAAACCTTGAAGCTCCTCCTGAGTTATCCAGGACTAAGAGTAGGTCCTTAAAGATGAAATCTTTGAAGTTTTGCATAATTGACAATGCTTTATTTTGGAAAAATCATGAAGGCATCCTTCTTAATTGTTTGTTAAAGGAAGAATCTGAAAAAAATATTACAAGAGTTTCATGCAGGTGACTGTGGGGGAGACCTTTACTGGAAGACCATAGCTGAAAAGATCTTAAGAGCTGGTTTTTACTGGTCCACTCTATTTTTTGATGTAAAGAAATTTGTAACCTCATGTCACAAATGTCATATTTTTGAAGGAAAAATAAAACTATTACCATTACCTTTTGAACCATTATCTATCGAAGCACCATTTCAACAATGGGGTCTTGACTTCATTAGTGAAATCCATCCCCCCTATTCTGCCCAACATAAATTGATCTTGACTGCCACATATTATTTTACAATGTGGATAAAAGCCATACCCTCAAGACAAGCTACTGAAATTGTCATAATAGGATTCCTTGAGGCCAACATTTTGTCCAGATTTGGTTTCCCAACCAAAATCATCATGGAAAATGCAACAACCTTCAAATCAAAGAAGATGATTGATTTCTGAAACAAATATCATATAACCCTGGGTCACTCCACAACCTACTATCCCCAAGGAAATGGACTAGTAGAGTCTTCCAATAAGAGCTTAGTGAATATCATCAAAAAATTGTTGGAAGATAACAAGAAAACCTAGAACAAGAAGCTAGTAAATGCCCTGTGGGCAGAGAGGCTGACCACAAAGAAATCCATTGGTACTAGTCCTTATCAGTTAGTCTATGGAATGGAGGCTGTTTTCCCATCTTCCTTGGGAACACCAGTGATGATGCTGCTCCAAGAAGAACATGTTGAGCCAAATGATATTCAAAGGAGGATCAACCAGACAATTCACGTACAACAGACCAGGGAAGAAGTGTATATTAGATCCCAAGTTGTGCAGGAGAGAATCAAGAAAGCTTTTGACAAAAGGACTAAAGTAGAAGATTTCTACCTAGGAGAAAAGGATTTGAAATGGGACTCAAGAAGGGAGGATAAAGGTAAATATGGGAAGTCCGACTTCCTATGGAAAGGCCCTTACATCATTTATGCTTTCAAGGGTAATAATTATTTTTTCCTCAAAGAATTAGATGGTGCAGAAGTAGGAGGACCAATTAATGGTCGAATGCTTAAGCACTACATAGATCCCAGTCACTGATTTCACTAATTACTTGTACATATTTTATTCTTCAAGATGTTTAGTGTTGATTGGATGGTAATTTTGGAGTTGAAGCCCGAAGAGAAGGCCCTAAGATTCTAAAGTTTCACTGTCATAAATATCAATAATGCAGCAAGGAAAAAGGGAAAAGTTGCAGAGTAAAATCATTGTAATTCAGAAGGCCATTGATCTACTAGTTCTTGACATTTCACCACGAAATGCCATCCCCAAGTGGAGCCAATGTTATGTTACTATACCAATAGGTGTCATAATTTTTGAATGGTTGAGGTAAAATCTATAATATGTACATACCTTTGCTTTTTGCAAATGTTTTCCATATTCAAAAAATCAAAAAAATTAAAAAATGTAAAGAGGGTATGTCCTAAAATAAAAATCAAAGGACAAAAAGAATAAAAAAGGTCAAAAATATGAGAAAAATGAACCCCAAGAAAGAAAAAGACCATGAAAGTGTGCAAGTCAAAATGCCACTACTATTTACTTTTGATATAGAATAAAATATTGTGTGCATCTTGTAACCTTTGCCATAATCCATGGATGGTCAAAATGTCAAAACTTGGCTATTTCATTTTTTCAATTTTATGCTTAGAGATAGAGAATAAAATATGACCAAACTATTTAATTTTGGCAGAATAAGTAGATAGGTAGAGTAAATAAAAAGGAGATCAACAGTTTAATCTAAGCCCTTGGATGTAATAAGGTTAGACTTAGATAGATTACTTTTGTAAAAGAAAAGAAAAAGTTTTGATAAAGGGTTTGCCAGTTTGAGTGCACCCTAATAAAGAAAAGTAAAAATGGTAGGATGAGTAGATGGGTAAGTAGAAGAATGGTTGCAAAATAGTGATGATGGATTAGATAAGATCATATTATTCACCTTCATCATCAAATTTCTAAATATGGATGAAAATTGAGCATTCACCAAAGTACACAAAGTTAATTGATTAACCTCCCTCATTTATTACATTTTCCACTTAACTAATTTCCAAATAAAGTCTTAAAGTACCTAAAATCTTAAGTTAAAGGGGCTTAGAGAATTTCTCTAACTTCTGGAGGGACCAGACCCTCGGCCCAATAACTTAAAGGTCCTAAGTACTAAAAGTCCCCTCATAAGCATTCAGCCCCTTCAAATTCACTCATATTCCCAAATAAACTCACTTTCGCCTAATAAACCCCTTTCTCTAAGGATAAAACCTTAGAAAAGTAATCAAGCCCATGTAAAAATCCCTTTTTCACAAAAATCCACAAATACACACTTAGCCTAAGTTTTTATGTTTTCTATGTGAAAAGCAAAAACAAATTGCAAAGAATTCATTTTCTACTTAGCGCTAAAACATTTTCCACCTTCGTTCATATTAACTTTTAACTTTATTTATATATTAGGTCCTGAGAAAGTGACCCTTTCCCCTATGTATTTATTAAAACCCCTTAATATTAATATCCCATCCTGAAGTTTGTAACATAAACTTTATAATAAATCCCTACCCAGATAAAATGAATTAATTAACCGACCTGCAGTTAATTAATAATCAACCTTCGCCAATGAAATCACCTCTGACACCCTTATCCACCGTAATCCATTGATTAACTTAATCCCTCCAGGCTTAAACCTCCATCGGGCCCCTCCATTAAACCTCAGGACAAAACCCCACCCCAATCATTTTGTGATCTTCCCTCTTTTGATCTGACGGTTAACAATCATATCGGGTGGCCTCCAAAGCCTGACCTTTACTCGCCTAATATGGCTGGTTTCGCTTTTTCACCCCATTGCTATGTGGTTCCTGATGAATGGCATCGGGCGGCCTCCCCCCGAAACTACTCCAACCCAAAAGTGGTGCGATACAAATCCACTTACCACCTCCCGCTAGACGACAAAATGTCTCATCCCCTGCTTAATGCTAAACGTACCTTTCCCCGTGTACTCACCAAATTGGTTGACTTTGCAAATAAAACTAAAAAAACTCATTTTTTTTAGTTTTATCATGAAATAGATGCTCAAACCTCCATGCAAGCACCAGAGTGTGTGCCACCGTCAATCCCTGTCCAACTACCAACCTGTTGAAGCTGCTAAAATTCCAGACCACTCTTCTTTCACGTATGCCTCCTGCAAACTGTGCACAGTCGCCCATCAACCCATTCAGAGCCAAAACCAGGTATTTACCTAAAATCATTGAGAGACCTTATTTAATTCCCAAATCTATTACTCAATTGCTTTAAGTTATTAAGTAATTAAGTAAAACAATTTCCTAGCAATCCTAAACTACTCTGAATTGAACCTATTTGCCCCCAATTTGACTGAAAACCTTTCACCCCTGTCCTTGAAACCACAAGAACCAAGGATGGCTGCTCCAGTTGCACTGAAGGTCCTACCAATTTCTACTCCCCACTAGGACTTAGACCATCTCCCTTTGGCAGAAAAAGACTTTCAAATCAAAGACATCTCTATCCAAGAATTCCCACTGAAGTTATACTGTAGGTATAGAGACCATTACTTAAACCACACAGACAAAATAGGTCTTTGGCAATCAACTTTGCCCAAGTACCAATTCCCTAGAGTTCATATCTTCCCTGAAATTGTCCACTTTTGCCATATGAACTACAATCCCAGCCAAAGAGCAGTGATGACTATTGACCATATTGTATTATTTACCATTACTGCTGAATCCATCAATGAAATGCTGCAGTTGCAACCAGGCCAAAATCTAACCCCCCTTTCTATTGGAGACCTCCTTAACAGATTCCCTACAATCACCTCCATCAAACTTGATCAGTTATTTTAGACCTTCAATAGGGAAGAGCAATACATTCCAAAGGATCCTCCCCCATACATGTGGACCATATTTTCTGAACTTGGCTGAGACATCCTAGCAATGATATCTAGTGTGTTAGGCTAGACTACAAGTGAGTTTTTTGATGAAATTATTATAGTCTTCATGTCTATTTACGCTCCTGGACAACCCCCTACCATCATGTTTAACTATGCTAAGTTTATTGCAACTAAGATGCATGATGAATTCATGAGAATGGACAATGAAAGGGTGTTCAAGTACTCATCAGTTTTATATCATCTTTTCCTGTGCTATCAAGGTGATAAATTCCCATTTACACTTCAAAAGCTTGATACCAGAGGCAACCCTAGATCAGTAGCCTTCTAGGCCCCATTAATCCACCAATATGACTCTCCATATACTTATACAGATTTCGTACATCGTTTTGTGCTCCCAGAGGCAACTATGTTGTTAGGAAGTCTTCCCCCTAGAATCAGTGTAGATATCAGGAGGGTCCTATAGTTGTCCAAACAATATAGAGTGGGACATTGGTACTTGTACCAAAATCACATTGAAATCAGAATATATGGCTATGAGTTAGCACCCTACAAACTACCAAGCTACCTCCCCATGAGATTGTTTTCTCTGGAGTACTACATAACAATGATTAATGCAAATGAGGTACATTTTGTAAAGTCCAAGAAGAAAGCTCAACTCAGAATAAAAGACCAGCTTGGCCCCTTTATATGCAACAGTAGGGAAGCTGGAAGGGAAGCAGAAGAAATCCTTCAAAGGATCAAACTGAAACAAAGTTTCATATGGAGATATGACCCTTTTGATATCATCTACAATAGAAGACAAAAGAACAAATTGTTTCCCTATATCCACCATAGACTTCCTGAGATAGAACAATATGCAAATCAACTAGAATGGGTGGAGAACACTCTAGTAGATAGAGATAGCACATAAGTTGCTGTCAATAATGTGTTGATTGATCTAGAAAGAAGACTTGATGAACATTCCTTTGTACAAATGCCAGGAGAATCCCAATCCCAAAGGGAAACATAGGAACATAGTGAGAAACAAGCAGAAGAAGGACCTCAAGGGCAAGAAGAATCAGAGCAACCAGACATATCAGAAGAGTTGGCTCAGCTAGAACACATCATGACTACTCCTCCTATTTTACAGACTCCTTTAAATGAGGAGAAGAATCCGAAAAGAGATAGGGAGGAGGCCATTCCTTCTAGCAGACCTGTTGCACAGACTTATGTAAAAAGGAAAAGCTGAAATCCTTTTTTAGAACAAGAGTTCACAGAATAAATAGCTGGAACGAAAGGTACAGAAAGAGCAGAGAGTAGGCAGGCCATTCCCTCTGAAGGAACACAAGAACCTTCCACTACACAGGCTCAAATGTTGGAAAGGAAATAGAGCATGGAAGTATCCCCATTCAAGGCTCCAATTGTCTAGGACCAGGACATTAGAGAGAAATACAAAGAGATAAAGGCCAGAAATGAAAGATTGAAGGCTCAGAGCTATGCACAATACCTTAAAGTGGTTGCCACTAATCAAACAAGGCTAATGTTAGCCTTTAATGTAAAAGAAGGTAAGATGCAAATGACTTTCATGAAACCTACCACACAACAACCTAGGTCTATAGCAGATTACTTGAAGACATATTTTCAGGTGTTGGCCAAGGATATACATCCTATAGACCAAATAGAATTGCATAAATGGACCAGAGAAATGGTCTATTCCACATTGACCAACAAGGCCATTGTAGCACATCAGCTACAAAATTTGTTGAATAATATATCAGCGCAATTCCAACTAGAGAAGGCCTCTTCACAGGCCAAGGATACCAGGATAAAGTCCTTAGAGGACTTAATTGTAGAGTTGGGCCATGATCCCAAGGATGTAAAGGCTGCACAACAACTAATCAAAAAGAAAAATGATGACATAGATGCCTTGAAAAAGAAACTCAAAATCCCTCATCTACGTTGTCCACAAACATATGAAGTATTATAAACTCGGAAGGAACAAGAGGAGATTATGGACTTAGTCCTTAAGCTGAATGATCAATTAGGAAACAAAGAAAGAGCTAGAAAAATTGACTCAGTCTAAACAGAGTGAGTTGGCCACCACTCCACAAACTATCATTCCTACAGTCTCTACAAAAATGCTCTCTACATTGGCTACTTCCTTAGCACCAACCGTTCCACCAGCTATAGCCATGCCAGTCACAAGTAAATCTGTAAGCACAGGTACATCTACATTCCCCAGCACTTCCACAGAGAAGACAACTGAATTAGTAAAATCCATGGAGGAAATGACCATCCAGGCTACTGAGCTTAAAAATCTTAGAGAAAAAGTGTCAAGTTTGGAAATTGACTGCAAACTTGCACAAATACAATAGAAAGAAGAAGCTCAGAAGAGTCAAAGAATGGGTGAAAGGATGAAAATCCTTGAAAAGGACTTGACATTGCAACAACCACTAGGAGATATAAAGGAAATTCTCTGGGCCAACATCATTGACTCTATCAATGATGTTTGGCCATCAATTCAAGTAATTTTTGAGCAGAATGAACTGGTGATAGTGGCCACCGAAGCAATTGAAAAGACAAGAGAAGAACTGGGAGACAAGTCTAAAGAGGCCAACCAACTGATAACACTCTTGAACAGCAAGAACATGTATCATCTGGATGAACTGGGCATAGAAGATAGGACATGGACCATCATAGAAATCAAGAAGATTCTTACTAAAAGGAACCTTATTGCTCAATCTTGAGAAGAAATGCCAAAGCATCCAAGCTGATATGGATAGATTCATGACAAAGTTTGGTATTTTGAGGGAAAAAGGCCTCCCCAGTCCTATGGTCATCCATGAAAAGCTTATGACCCAAGATGATTACGTAGAAAGACTAAACAAATTTCCCAACAACCAAGCTAGTACTTCATGGGTAAAAGCTCTGCCCACAGGAAAGGTATTGTATGATAATCTTGAAAATATGTTTTTCCTAGAGCATGAGGTAGAGTACCTATTTGTCAACAAGACAAATTTTTCCAAGTACACTGAAGCTGATGAGATATATAGAAAAATGTTAAAGATGAAATTACCTGAAGGTGAATGGTGGATAAAAATGACAGATTTACTATAAATTTACTACAGTAAATCCATATGGCAGCCAGGTAAAACAGGTGAAACACGGTCAAAGTGTAGCAGATAAAGAGTAATAGGAGGTTAAAGACATGAAGTGATTCCAATACATAGATATCAAGCAACTGAAAGAGCCAAATTCGAATTACAACATCCAACACAATAAAAAAATAAAAGGGACAGCAAGAAGGCAGTTTTCCATCTGTCTCTATCTTCATGCTTGAAGATATTTTTGATTTCCTAGAATAATTCTCATACTTTTATGAGATATTTTGTAACATTTATTGTATAAATACTTCACATTTCGAGGTAATTAGGGTGGATTAATAGACATTTATGTAGACATTTCATATCAAGTTAAGGAGCTATTGTAATCAAGTCTGGACTGGCTTGCTGGGTCATGAAATAAAGCTAAAGACATTTCATAGGATTCTTGTGCACAATAGAAACCAAATAAGTATTATCTCTTCATGTTTATTACTACTTTCTCATCATGTTTATGAATATTCACTTGTTTCTCTATGAAATCTAAATAGTAAACAACAAATGATATTTTAGAATTAGCTTTAATTCTCTCTATTTTGATTGTTTACTTTCTCACTCTTTTTAGCTAAACTATCTTAGTCTGGGAATTCTTAATTGTTCAATTACTTTCGTATTCCCCCCCCCCTTAGGTCCATAGTAAAGGATTCTTAGTTTCCCTTTGCTACTGATCTCCTTTTTTTCTTCATCTTGACCCTGGTTTAAGGATTCTTAATTGCCCTTTTACCCTGGTTAGGACTACCTCATCCATTTGAACCTGCAGATTTTCTTTTTGCTGTGCTAGCTTTCCCTATGAACTCCTCCTTTAGTAATTGATTTGCTCCAGTTAAGCCACTCTTTGATTGACTCCATAGCCAATAGCTTGAATACTTGATCTGCCCATCTATTTCTTTAAGTCCACCAACCAATCAAAACCAAAACATCGTGAGCACTAAGAACTAGCCTAAAATTCTACCCAAAACAAAGTTAAATTATAAAGAAAAAGCCCTCGCTGGACTTAGGTTGGCTAGAACCTGAGTCTAAAAGATTAGGTTTGTGGTTACCTCAGATTATTCCTTCTTTTTATAACTTCTAAGGTAGACTTCTGAGAGATAACAGATTAATTGACCCAACAAAATCCAAAGCCCATTTTTCAAAAGGTTCAATGAGTACCTGAGGTTTTAGTGGCATTTCATTTGAAGGAACAGGTTTCCCCATTCTTTGACATCTATCAATACCCTTAACATATCCCTTAGCATCATTAAAAAGGGAAGGCCAATAATATTCTAAGAGAAGGACTTGATAAGAAATTCTTTTTGCAGCAAAATGACCTCTGCATGGTTCATCATGGCATGCTTTAAGTATCTTAGGTATTTTATTTTCTCTTACACACATTTTTAAGATGAGATATGGGCTTGTCTTATATAATTCTTCATTTATCCATGAATAAGATGCACTTGTTTGGACCATTCTTCTCTTTTATCTAGGAAACAAATAGGAGGGTAACATCCCTGTAACCAAATAATTAACAATATTTGAAAACCAAGGTGATTTAGTAGATACTGTAAAAAGATACTCATCAGGGAATTCGTCCTCTACTAGTGTATCATTGTTATCATTTTAAATTTAGATAAAAAGTCAGCAATTGTGTTTTGTTTTCTAGGTCGGTCCAAAATGGTGATATTAAGTTCCCGTAACAGTCATAACCATCTTGTTGCTCTACCATTAGTAACTGGTTTGTTCATTAAATATCTAATGGAAAAATGGTCCGTATGAATGAAAATTTCATAGCTAGTGATGTAATATCTGAATTTGTTAATGGAATGAATGAAAGCTAAAAAGTCCTTTTCAGTTACAGTATAATTTAGCTCTATAGGAGTTAAATTTTTACTGGTATAATAAATGGCATAAGGAGTGAGATCTTTTTGTTCTAACACAACTCCTGGAGCTGTGTCTGAAGCTTGATATATGAAAAAGGAAATTTCCAATTAGGTCCTTTTAAGATAGGTGCTTCAGATATTTTCTTTTTCAAAGTTTCAAAAGCCTTTTGCCAATCAGATTTCGAACTGAATTCATAGTCTCTGGTGAGTAATTTGAAGAGTGGAGATGCAATATTTGTGAATTTTTCTACAAATCTTCTACAATATCCAATAAAACAAAGAAAAATCCTAACATCTCGTTGACAACTTGGGATTGATCTTTTGGAAATAATTTCTACCTTAGATGAGTCTACCTTAATTCCATTTTCTAAAATATGGCGACCTAAAACAATTCATTCATTAAAGATCATAAAAAATTTCAAATGATTTAATGAAACATTTTCTTCTTTTCATCTTATGAGAACGTTTTCTAAATTTTCAAGTGCTTCTTCAAAAGAATTTTCGTAAACTGTAAAACCATCCATATACACTTCCACACAATCATGAATACGATCAGAGAAAATTCCTAGTACTGCTATTTGGAATGTTGCTGGGGCATTTTATAATCCAAAAGGAAGTACTTGGTAAGCATGAGTCCCCCATGGACATGTGAATGTCGTTTTGTCTTGATCTTTAGGTGCTACCTGAATTTGATTATACCCATTAAAACCATCCAAGAATGAGATTTTTTTTTTCCTACTAATGTATCTAAAACTTGATCTATGAAAGAAAGCAAAAAATGATATTCCAAAGTAGTTTTATTAAATTCCCTATAATAATTGCACAGTCTCCATTTCCCATTTTTCTTAGGAACGATTACTAGGGGTGAAACTCATTGACTGTCTGATATCGGATAAATGAAATTTACATTTAACAATTTCTACAATTCCTCTTTGACAATTTCCTTTAAGTTTGGGTTCATTCTTCTTTATGGTTGTCGAACTGGTCTAGCATTTTCTTCAATATAAATATGACGCATGAAAGTTTTAGGATTAATTCCCTTCATATCAGTGTATTCCCATGCATATGCAAAATAGTGTTTTTGCAATATTTCTACCAGTTTATTTTTCTGTAATTCTTCCAGGTTTTCATTGACGTTCAAAATTTTCCCTAGAAAAATTTCTGTTGAAGAATTTCCAAATTTTTCCATAGAATGTAAAGACATTTGTCTAGATGATAGACATTCAATATTACATTGTTCTTGAAAATCTTGACTATTGTCATAATATAAATAGGGTTCATTATTTTCTATTGAATTTAAAATTTGATCCTCTTCATTTATTTGTGCAATAGTGAAAACTGGTTGTATATCATTATCATCATCTATCCATTCTTGATTTTCTACTTCTATCATTGTTGTTGTAGGTGGGTACAATGTAAATTTCTTTGTTGAGCTTTCATCTGAGATAAACATGTCTCCTGATCTATGACTGATATAAAAGATAGCTGTAGCTAACCACCACCTTCCTAAAATTAATGGATGTCCTCCTAAATTATTATTTGGTGTTAAAATCATGAAATCAACAAGATATTCCCAAGAATCTAAGGTTACATACATATCTTCAAACACACCATCAGGTCAAATTACAGACCTATCTGTTAATTGTAACAATGTTGGTGTGTATTGAAGATTAGGAAGCTTCAATTTATCCATAGTTTGTTTGCTCATTATGTTTGTCATTTCTCCTAGATCAATCAGTGTGTTTGGTATTTCAGTTCCATTGATGTGTGTTTCCAAAATGGGGCTTCCTAGATCTAAATATTTTTGAATTTTTGTCTTCCCCATTATGATATTGCAATTCTCTCGACTAATTGAATTCTTTTTATTTATTTTCTTTTTCTTTATGATCCTTGAGTACTTAATTCCTTAATTATTTTTTTTGTTGCAAAAATTAGTATTTATTTTATTGCTTAAAATAAAGGAATTTTTATACAGACATTTTTCAATTCGTCTAACATATCATAATTAGGCAATATGATTTTTTTTTCTTCTCCTTTATCTATTTTCAAACTTTCAGGAAAATATGGTCTTGGGACAGATACTGAAGGTTTTTCTATAATAAACTGTATATGTATATATGTATTTTCAATATTTCCTTTCTGAGGAAGGCAAATCTCTTCTTTAGAGTTAGTATTATCTTTTTGAGAATTATTTTATATTTCCTAAATAACAACAAATGGTTTCTTCCTTTCTAATACTCTACCAAACCTTAATTGAACATTATTCAAATCTACTGGAGTTATCATATAAGTTTGAGGATTATGTCCTTCTAATTTGTAAACAGGTTGTGAAGTTTTATTGTTTGGATTTGGGAGTGGTTGAATAGGTAGTTGATTTTTTCTTTGTGGAAATGGAAAAGAAAGTTGTGGATTTGCATTTTGAGCTTGAGCTTGAGGTAACTGGTTGGGTTTAGGGAAGTATTGTGGTGGAAAATTTGGATAAGGTGGCGTTATTGAGAATATCTTCCATAAGGATTTTTCCATTTTTGATTCCAAGATTGTCATTGAGCCCAAGGCTGCCACGACATAGGTGGATTTCAATTATTTTTTGAAGATTGTGCAAATCGTTGAGGATTAAAGCCTTGAGTTTAATTTGCTTCAGGATTTTGCCATGGTCTTTAGGAAATAAAGTAAAGAGGGTTTACCTGATTTGACATTCTTTCTTCACTGAAAAATACCTTAAGACCTAGTATAGAGGGACATTATTTTGTATTGTGATTTTCCACACATATAACATAAGTTTCTATGATTTTTAAATCTAAAGGACACTCTCTCAGAGCATGTTTTTTTTACACCTAGGACAAAATATGGAAAATGCAACATTTTCTGCTTTTTTCTTGTTTTGTATCTTAAGGGTGTCAATTGTTTCATTGAGACTCCCTAAAATACCTGTCTTAAAATTATCAGGCAAACTACCTAATTCTTCCCTACTTACCGTCCCGACTGCAGATTTATTTCCTCTTGATAAAAGAGGATCCCTTGGACTCTTCCTTGTTCTTGCTTTACCTCTTGAAATATATAAACATAGATCACAAATATGTGAAAATTGTAATTGATAAATATCACCTTTTCCCATTAGATTGAGAAGATCAATCCACTCATCTTTAATGGAGTTTCGTAAGAGAGCTTTCAAATTTTCCTCATCTAGATTATTCATTTTTTTCCCTTTTGATATTATAAACAAATATTTCGACAAAATCTTCAAGATTTTCATCTTCTTTTTGTACCATGTTAAAGACTACATCTTTAATGCTATGAGGCATACAATAATCCTTGTATTTCTCCAAGAATGCTTCTTTCATTTGTGCCCATGTTCTTATAGAATTCGTTACTAAACTCATAAACCATTTTAATGCTGACTCATTTAAGGTGGCAGGGAACAATTTTAGTTTTTGAGCATCATGTAGATAATCATATGATCTACATAATACTTCAAATTAAAAGAAAAATGTCTTTGGGTCTTCACTTCTTATTCCACGAAAATTAAGGAGGATAGGAGGTGAGATGTTTTTCATTGTTAATGTTGTATCCTCATCAAGGATAGGGAATCCAAAAGGTTTCGGATCTCCTCTTCCTCTACCTATACCAACTCCTCTTTCACCTCCTCTATTTCCTCCTCCTCCTCCTCCAATCCTATGTTGTTCACCATTGACATTGTTTACTTCTCCTTCTCCCTCTTCAACCATGCAAAATTCCTCAGAATAAATATCCGGTTCTACAATAGGATTATCTAGCTTTTATTCTAGTTCTTTTGGTTCCTCTATCAATGGTATGAAGTAGGTTTATTTTTCCTCTTCTTCAATAGGAACTACCAACTCTTAAGCTAGAAGTTGTTCTCCAGTTGAAGACAGGAAAATTATTCCTATTGTTGGGGATGTAGGATCTACTTTGATTAAAAATTCTGTTGATGAAATTGGTGAACCTTTAGGTTGGATTTCAGATCTCAAGACTTCAGGACGTCTATATTTTCTTGCTATGGATGGAAATCGAGTTTGTGTGTGTGGTGTGGCACTATGTGGTTGTGGTGGAGTGAGTGATGATGTGGGAATTAGACTTCTTCCTCAACCTACAAACCTAGCTCTAGAGTCTCTTTCCCTATGCATATCATGTTTTTATTTGATTTTTTTTAAGGCTTCTATTTACACTTCCCTAGCAACGATGCCAAAATGTTTGGTCAATTTAATGTTCTTAAATTGCAAGCATAAATTATCAACCAAAGTTGATAAAATTATGAAGTGCAAGTGCACTATATATGCAAGAAGCCTTTCTTTTGGTTTGTAAGATGTTGGTTATATTTGTTTTGGGGATTTTCATTGTTATCTAGGTTCCTATTAGATTATAGTTATATTTCTACAAATTAATGAGTGAAAGTTAATCTATTGTTAGACTAATCTACCAGGTCATATCTATATTGAGTATCATTCTAAAATATATTATGTTAATAATTCTAAAATTATGAACCTATCCCAAACACCTTGCTGCTATAAAAGTGAATATTGAAATTCAAATGATTCTAAGAGCAAGAAAACGATTTGTTGATGGTGTTAGACCCACCAACATGTCAAGGGGATCTCTCTAGTAAGAAGTCCCAATTATACCTCAGACCGTTTGGTGTAGGAGTCCCAACAGTGGGTCGTAAGGTAATGCCTTGACCGCAATGTCACATAGACGCAAGTAAGATAACTCTGTGAGTAGCAAGGGTGTGACTAATGCAGTGAGTCAAGGAATGAGTATGAGAGGTTCCAACACTTCAAAGGGAGAGGAAGGTGAAGGTGAGTTCTAGGTTGAAAGGGATTAGTCCCAACTCAGCTAGGAACACACAACACAAAGGACATACACAACTTCTAGCAGAGCAATCGACACGGATGTGGAAGTCACAACATACATGGTAAGATAACACAAACAACACTCACGGATCAGTTCGAGACAAGTGTGACAGTTGGTATAACAAGGTTTAGAGAAAGGTCTGTTTGATGTTCGGAAGAGAAGTCGACACTGTTGGTGACAACATTGACAACATATGCAACACATTAATAACACGATTCATATAATTGCATACAAATAAGTTAATATACAAGTACGTAAGTTAAACAACATATATCATTTAGGAAACCGGAGAAGTCCAACTACAATAGCACTATAGGCATGAAAATGTGCTGGATTTTATTATATAAAGAAGTGTAAGTCACAATCATACAATACACCATGTAATTATGCTAGCCCCATAAGTGGAATGTTACAACCACATTTTCCTTCTCCTCCAAAGAGATGTAATAGCTCTGTGCAGTGGATAAGCCAAGGCATGTTACAATATTGTCCAAGCCTTCTTCAAGATAGTCTTAGTAGAAGCTTGGCTGACCAAAAGCCTATACAATGAGTTATGAGGGACTATTTATAACAAAGGGTGGGGTGACCCTTGACATTCCCCTTTGTGACAGTTCAACTACCCTTATGAATCTTCACCTACTCTATGACTGTTACATCCAACTGTTGAGACTCGACTTACACTTGACATGACTCAACATTACAATACACATGTGCTTATGTGAGACAACATGGTTTGAGAAAGCCTTGCAAGACATCACTGACACTCGGTCTGCTGTGGTGAGACCTACTCTTTGACATGCTTGTGATGGTGAAGCTAGTGAGCTGATGCCAAGCTTGGTCTTCTATGATGGTGTCCATGAACCTCATGGTGACATCTTGTTGAAGTGAACTCTTTCCTCCGTTGCAACCAGTGCATTGGTTCGGCCCCTTCATCCAACTCGTCTGCTAACATGTGCATGGTCTTCTTTAGTATGGTTGAATCGGAAACACACTGTTGCATAGTGTCCGTGCTGATCTTCAAGTGTGTGCTAGTGGTCATGCGCATCAACTTG
This sequence comes from Pinus taeda, assembly GCA_000404065.3. Lineage (NCBI taxonomy): Eukaryota > Viridiplantae > Streptophyta > Pinopsida > Pinales > Pinaceae > Pinus > Pinus taeda. The sequence goes on along the minus strand of APFE031389257.1, from coordinate 45,433 downwards.
CTGAAGTACATGTTCTTCCCTAGTTGGACTTGCTTCTCGTCTTCGCCTTGGTGAGTGTGTTGAATGGGTTGGATTGCATGCATGTGCTCAATGACATGCATGCTATTGGATATAAAAAAATCTCAAGTTTTCAAAATATTTCAAGCATGACATTATGTAAAGATTTTATGACAAAAAACTTTAAAAATGAACACCCAAGAATAATTTATTCTTTAAATGCTAAACATATAGCGATTTTAAAATCTTAGCCTAAGACAACTTGATACATTGCAACAAAAATTTAAAAATCAATCATCAAATTGACACACATTGTATGCAAACTCAACCTTGCATGTGATCCACAACATTGCTCACCATATTTGCTCTGTGCTAGCTGCTGGGATGGATCATTAACTCATACTGTCGTAGTTTCATCCATGAGTGCATGTTGCACCCACTGCTATTCCTGTTTCTGTTGCAACTCATTGGATTGTCTATCCAGCCTCATGTTCTTCCCAAGTCATTGCTTCAACACATGCGACTCCTTCTTTGTCCATCTTCTGCCTTCGGGCGATCTTCATGTTGCACCATCACTTCATAGCTCGAGTCTCCAAAGTTTCTTTCATTATCAGTGGATCTGCTTGATCTTGCAACTTTGCTCCGCCTCTATGTTGTCAACAACCTTCCTCTTACATTTGTTTCGTTCACTTCATTCGCTGCATTCGGTATGCTTCTTTCAGCTACTGTTCATGATCCCGCTCACTGTGCTGTTGTTGCTTGATGTCCTTGTCCATGAACAACTTGATGTCTTCATGAGTAGGCAAGCTCATAGGCGCTTGATCGACTGCATCCCCAAGCATGCTCTGAATGGTGTATTTGTCTCTGCTCTCCTAAAAGCCATTGTACTTGTATTGTTGAGTGGTAGATGAACACCTGCGATACTTGGAGCCATGGAAGCACTCATAGAAAGCAATCTGTCAGTCAAAAACTAGAATGAACATGAGAATTGACTTGCAACATACTTGGGTGAATGATCATGTAGCTTGCGTAATTTTGGCCGGGAGGTCAGGAGACCGACTACCAAGACTGCACAAGGCACAGTCCAGGCTACTGAGAGACTGAATTACTACTGGAACTACGTAGTGCACAGTCCAGTTTGGTTGCTAACTGCTCGAATTGTGCATTGCGTAATTCCAACTGGGAACGACTGCTAGCCCAGGGATAGATTTGTGCAATTTCTTGAGCCAAGCAGCCACTGTCCTCCAGAAATCTGAAAAACAGTCCTAGAGGCCAGTGTTGGGTAGGAATGCGTGAATTTGGAGAGGAAGGTGAGCCTTCCTTCCCAGATTGCGCAATGCAGCCTTGGTGAAGGTATAGTTCGGGCCAAGGTTGGCCCGACTCGCCGATGGGTAAGTGAAAGAAACTAAGACAGTAAATGCATGGCGACACTAAGTGATAGCAGAAGTGATTGACGGTGCATGCAAAACATGAATGAAATACTCAACAAATAGATCAACATGGATGTGGGTGAGGTCATTTTCCAGCTAGGCGAATGTATGTGCAAAACAGTTTCATGCATGCGATAACAATGAGATAGCAAAGAAAATTGAAACAAAGCTAGAACAAACTATTATACATGTAAATGACAGCAAGTGTTCAAAAAAATCAAGCAAACAATACTCACACAAGCGAAAACCTAAAAAGCGGAAGGAATGCAACATAAGGCACGGGAAGCGGGCTTAACCAAAAACAACTGAGTTGAACATGGCGACTACTCCTAGATGTGATGTGGGATGTCATAGATCCAAGGTTGATGTGAGGAATGAGCTCTGCAGTGTCAGGTTGATGAGTTTTTATAACATCGAGGTTGTGACATGCATGGCATAAATCTAGGGGAAGCGAAACTTGGTGGGAGGTTTCTAAATTTCTCCGTCCATGTAACCTCCAACTTCTAAACTTAGATCCCTGAGACAAGGGATTCCTTTGCTTGCTGCCTTGGTAGAAGTAGCTTATGTATGTTTTGCTCGGTCCCGGGGGGAACCGGTCAACTCAACTACACATGCAAGCAACTGCTTGACTGCTGAAGAAAATACACATTTCTGGCTAGGAGCTGGGCTAGCTGGCTAGGAGATTTGCACAATTTCTAGGCAGATCAACTGATTGCTACCCAGATTTGCGCAAATCCTACGCTGAATAGCCCGTTGATGGGAAAAATTGCGCAAATATTGCTGGGAGGGTTAGCTGGCAAGATTGCACAATCCTGGAGCCCAACAGGCTATCAGAGGGAATTGCACAATTCCTAGAGGAAAGGCTGATTTCCATCTAGAAATGTGAAAATTTCACTAGGAAATTGTTCAGCTTGTAGCTGGACCAAGTCTGGATGAGCAACCTATGAGGGAAATGGATCGAAAAGCTGCCTTTGTGCGAGGAAAACACTGAACCTTGAGTACTTGACGAAGCAAGAAAAAGTGCTGTATAAGGTTGGTAGGGAGGCTCCAAAATAGGCTAAGGAAAATTTTTGGAGGGTGGTTGTGGCCGCTGCAACACGATCCTTTAAAAAGTGTCTGCAAAGTATATTCAAATTCCGATTTTAAAAATCATGAAGGTAATCTTCTAACACCGACTACAAATTATATACAAGTTCTGATTCTAAAAGAATGAAAACAATCTTTTAACATTGACTTTAATTAAGTGAAAAACATTGAAGAAACTAAACCATTAAACGATTTTGAATAAATTCAAGTGCAAACGAAATAATGAGATTTAACCAAGTTATAACGAAATGATGAAATAGTGAATTTGAGAAAACTTAAGCTAAAACGAAATGACAATTCGATAATAGAAAGTGATAAAAAGAAATAAACTAAACCTCGATTGTTTGCGGGGGCCCTCCACATACAATAGGTGTAAATCACGCTCACATACGCATCAAGTAACAAAAAGGTAACTTTAATTCAATATGATAACAAAGGTTTGTTTCACACAATTTCTTTAGAGATTAACTATTACTTCCTTGTTATGCTTTACAGAGGATACATCTTTATATATAAAATGCATGTTCAACATTTTGAGACTTCTACGCCTACGTGTCTTTTAATAAATATTTATTCAAATTTGAAACTTAAACAGTAAAAGAGTTATCTCGATGAATTGTTATTTGGAAAGAAAATCAAAGAAATGTGATGCAGTTGGACTTCTTCTACTACAGGTTTGACCCGTGCCTTTGACCGTGCCATTGTATGATTCCTTTAGTGAATTGACTTGAGCGAATAGGAGGAGATCCATGAGGGGATCGATCCTCAACTGCACATGTGCTTCCTTGCTTCGTTGGCAAACTACCTCGCAAACCATGGAAATAGATGCATAATCATGTTAATTATGTAGCTAATGCAATCTTTAACATAATAATAAGGCACATTAACAAATATGAAAAATAATACATATGAGAGATTTTACCTTATCAAAATCTATGTTTTTACTACCTTTATTGAGTTGATAGCGATGAAGAAAAGAGAAAAATGGAGGAAAAAGGGTGTCAAAACAAAACAATTATGGAACTCTACAATTGGCTTATCATTTCAAGGAATTCATAAAATACATTTATATTTTGGATATTCCTATGAATATGATTTATTTTGGCCTTAGAAGCACTTCAATCAAACCTCATATGAAAAGGTTACCAGTTAAACATAGATGGGTAGTCTAAGATGACCATCACTCCTCTGTACTTAACGATATAATTTTTCTTCCTTTGTCTTTATTTGGATTCATTTTATATGAACTATTTATAAATATATTTTTAACATATTTCTTGGATGAAGAAATATTGCACACCTTTCTACTTCCATGATCTCATGTTCTATTTTAGGTAAGTGCTAGTTTTTTTTACAGATGCTAGAAGGATTAAGACATTTAATTCATGCAAAAATGATTTTTTTTTTTAAATTTCATGAAAAAGGGTGTGTTGTCCTTGCATGCACCATGATTCAAAACTCAAAGTCCTTAAATATTGCTCCAATAATGTCTCAACCAAAGACACCAACACTAAGAATTTTTAATCAAAGATATAGATGGATAAAGAGCGAGATAAGTAAATAATTGGTTTAGTGACGATGACTAGCACATTAGGGGAATTTTGAGGTCTAAAATGGGTATCCTAAGGAAATTATAAAGTAATAGTGGAAATAATAAAATAGTATTAGATTACATTGTTAAATTTTAAAGGGAAAAAAGAAAAAACTACTTTTTCAAGTCGTATTTACAACTTATCTCCCTATGGATTTACTCAAACTTTGAGCGGTAACACTCATTGTATGCAAAATTTGATTCCCCATCCAAGGAGTACATATGTTGCACACTTTTGATGGACCTTGCTACACGAAAAATGAGAAATACATGAAAAACATGATCGCAATAATGTATTTCTCATTTTTCGTGTAGCAGAGTCCATCAAAAGTATGAAACATGGGTACTCTTTGGATAATGAATTAAATTTTGCATCCAACGAGTAATCCTGCTTGAAATTTGAATAAAATATTAGGGAGATAAGTTGAAAATAAGAGTTGAAAAAGTAGTTTTATTATTTATTATTTTTTAATATTTTTATTTTTTTACTCCAAAAATGGTGAATCATCCCCCATGGTTGACATCATCATCTTTAATCCTATTGGTTCTTATAAAGTTTATTTTGGTTGTAAATTTTTCTTAGGAGGCCCATTTTAGACCTCAAAATTCCTCTTATGTTCCATAAATCAAGTTCCACTACTACATTGCAAATACCCTTCTCATAGACAAAGCTTTTCATTATGCCTACTACTAATCCTGTCCATTCATCAATACCATGGGTTTTCCCATGCATTTCTTCTTGGTTCAAAATAATCGATGAAGTTCATGAAGCTCTTTTGTTTCTATGTTTCCCCTTGAAGCTTAATATTTTAAAAAACTACTATTAAACCACAAATTCAACCTTGTCACTTTCTACTTTTTTCTCTGACCATCCTTAACCCATGAAATAAATTGATTAATATCACTTACAATGTTGAGTTACCTTGTTATTCTATCCCGTTCCTTAATAATTTTGATGCTGAAAGCCTGTCTTAGGCACCATAAGACCTTGGAATGTTTGAAAACCAACTTTTTAGTGGGCATTCCTACAAAAATAAAAATAAAATCAAAAGTTCATCTTTGAATTTCCACTCTTCTTTGAATAAATATTCATTAGTCTTAAAGCTCCATCAAAAGGTTGTTCTAGATCCATGTCTACAACTCACATGGTGATCTAAGATTTGAAGCTCCATGTTTTTCTTTCTAATAGAATTTTACATCATTTTGGACCATTTCTGGCTATCATACACTTGTTGCAGAGCTCATTGATTTTCTACATAGGTGTGAGTATGGTTCTTTTTATTTTATTTTATCTAAATTCATTGGATTCTGTGGACTTATATTTGGAAAATAATTTAGGCCTCTATCCTACTTCCTTATCGTTTGCAATTTTTTGGATGTGGAAAATATCTTCAAGTTTTTTTTTGTTGTTGGAGGGGGGCAGGGGTGGGTAGAGGGCACACATGATATTTACATATCAAAACCTTCGCTCACCATTCTTATTCAAATCCATTCTAATATCCAAGCATAAGAAGGATTATAAAGTTTCCTATTGTTGCTCCACAAGAATCAATAATAAAAGGTCTTGTTGTCGCCACATAAGAACCAAGTGCATGAATAAAAGAAGGCATTGGTTTTGCTCCACAAGAAACAAAAGGAAAAAAATGAAGCAACTAATAAAGAAAAACCAAATGCACCACTGGAAAGGAATAACACATTGTTGTAGAAGCAAATCCTCTAATATCCAACAATTGCTAATGCCATTTCCAACGTTCTTGCTTGATTCTTTCATGGTTACATTAACATATTATCAAGTATATCATAGCCCATTTACATACTTTCTTTGTAAAGAATATATTCTTTTAATACTAGCATGCGACTATTTTTGAATAACAACATTTTATGATTTTCCCCTCCCTATTACTGAATATTGAAATGCATATTGCATAATCTACTCTGTTGTTATTATAGGATGAGCCAAGCTTTCCTATAGGGCTAAAATGGTTGCATGACGACATGCAAAAGACTTAATTTGTGGGTCGGGGGACGAGAGTTAGGGATGGACTATTTTTCACTCCATATTTGATGCAAAAAATGTTGTAGCTGAGGAGAACAATTTTTTTATAGAAAACACCTTCAGTTTAGGGGATAGGAGGAACACTACCATTTAGAAAGGAATAGGTTTCTCCATAAGAACCTAAAGTAGAATAAGTTATTATAGAATTCATTCCTACATTAATTATAAATAAACAAATTATTGAATTTGGGTATGAACAACAATAGTTTTCATTTTTCGGTAGTAAGGAAGTTTGATATCAATGAATTTTCAAAATTAATGACATAAGGGAGTCCATGGTTGTTTCTACACAAGAACTAGTAAGAGAAAGTCCTATTGCTATTATATAAGAACTGGTAAGAAGAATTCATGTTGTTGTTTCACAAGAACCAGTAGTATGAAATAAAACTTCACCATATTTTGAGTCGTGATTTACTGTTGTCACTCCATTTATAATAGTATTGTTGCTACTACGATTTTTATATTATATGAAAAAAATGATTTGTTTATATCTTGAGATTCATGCATATGATGGTCATGAAATAATATGACAAGTATTCTTGCAATACTTCATAGAAAAGTAGCTTGTAGTTTGAGAGAAGATGACTAAAGAAGCTTGTTGACTATAGCATTCTTGCTACAACTTCATGTACAGATTTGTTGCAAGCCCACCACAATTTGTTTTAGGATGCTAATTTTGAAGTTTGAAGGATGCTTTATGACAATTCATTGCAAGCAAATCATTCAATGAAAATGAAAAATCTTAGAAATATGGAATAAGAAAAGTATCCATATAGTTTGTCCAATATAGAGGTACATGAGGACATGTAACATATTCAATTTGGGGAGATGATGGGCCACATAAATGCCATATTTTTACACCATCTTTTCCATTTATCCCTGTTTGTTTACCTATACCTTGTATTAATCCATTTGTGTATGAGATTTAGACTTAATGGTTTTCTATAACATTTATTTAGAATTTTATGTGAATTTCTAATCAAATGTTGGAAAAAGACCATATTTGCATTTATATTTAAAAATGAGTTAATTTGCTGATTTTTGTGGATCAAGTTGTCATTGGTATTTTACCATTGCTTTAAAATTGTTGTTATTACACCACATTGTTGTTGCAACACCTTAGTGTTGTGACACCTTAGTGTTGTGAAACCTTAGTTTCTGCTACACCTCAGATGCTAGGACACCTCAGTGTTGCGACATCTCAATTACTATGATACCTCAATTGTTGCAACATCCACACAAACGCTTCAACACGTACTAGTCATGTTGTTGTAACACCTACTAGTCATGTTGCTATAACACATACTATTACATAATTGTTTTAATATACTATGATAGTTGCTATTACACAATTGTTGTTACACTATGAGGATGTTGTTGTGACACTATTGCTATTAAACAATTATCATTAGATAGTTGCTACTAGAAACCTATTTCTAGACATTTGTTGCTACATAATTTTAATTTAGATCAATTCATAACCACCAAGATATGCTATGGATTTGAATATCATTGACCATATCGAATAAAACAATAATTTTGGAATTATTAGGCATGAATAGTTTGAGTTGTTAATAAATATTTGGAATTACATATAAGTCTTCAATTATTTTCCAATTGTTAGAAAACCACACGAGGAACTTGTATATATAATTTATTATCTTATTTTATTTTTAAAATAAAACTTATAAGTAAAATGAGTTCCTCTCTCATTCTATAGGAGGAATCTTAAGCACAGGTCATATAATGATGATTAAATTATATTTTATGAGTTCTTATTTTAATTTCGAATATAATTTTTATATTTTACAATATGTAGTTGGAATTAAGTAATTTATATTATATATTAGTTGTAGATTAATTAATTTAAATTCAACAAGTGTTGATATACAATAATATCAACACTCGGTTCTATGGAGGCAAGGTCCATGATGTAGGAGCATTTGGACTTAGTCAGCAATGTGAAAAAATTTTCACATGTTGTGGCTAAACAAGTTGAATTTCATTGACCTGATTTTTCAAAAGCCAGTTTTACTGAGAGGGTTGGATCTCTCAAGAAATGAGTTGTATTTTATTATTTTAATAGTTACAAATTGTCTTATTTTAGATTCAAAGATAAGTTTTTCCCCCCAGGAACAATCGTAATTTCAATTATAGAAAGAAATTACATTTTGTAGATGCATATGCATATGCTAAACATATTCATGAAAAGTTGTAATCATCAAGAGATCTGAGTTCTAATATGTTGTTACCTTAGTCCGTGCAGGGAGGTAAAAATCCAAAGATAACTAAGATATATAAAAGATGTAAAACCAAAGTTGTCTGAGAGATGATATATACATACATAAATAAACAAAATAAAAAATCCTATAGATTTATGCCTGAAAGTCCATAAATTGCCAGCGATAATACTGATAGTGAGCATAATCAAGCTGTTCTGGGATGATTAGAGTGCCCGGCTCCCAGAGTGCAGCTTCTTTGGAAAGGCCATCAATTGCTGTGTTTTGTTCCCTGAGTTGAAGGAATCACCAGAGGCAGATCGGGCAGGATCTAATGATGGAGGAGGAAGACGAAGTGGAGGCCTTCCATGCTTCTTCTAAGATGACTTGGTTGGAGGAGTAGTCACAACTGGAAGGGCAGAGTGTGTTTTAGAGCTTTTATGAGGTGAAACGGTGTGCCGAGGAAATTCCTCCAAGGACCAAGGCTGTTCCACATGATCAGAGCCTTCTCTGGTTAATGGCTCCTACCTCGGAGCTTTCCTGGAAGAACCACCATTAAGGGGGAAATCTTTGAACACATACCTAACTCTGTGACACCTCTAGCACCTGAATGGGATGCCCTTGTAGTCTAGGATATGTCGTTTAGTGATATTCCTCCACTGTATATTGATATGTTCCAGAACTCCATCATGAAGGTCCATGTGGACAAGGATTCGAGCATATTCCATGTGCCCCGAAGTCAGGAATAAGGCATCATATGTGAAGTAGTTCCCAAGAGAGAGATTCAAAGATAAGTTGTTAACATAGAGCTAGGAATTAGAAATTTGCTATTAGATTTATTAAAAATAGAGTTTGAGTTGTTAGACATAGTTAGAGTGATATCCGATTGATAAAAGGAAGGAAAAATGTAATGAAAGAGGAGAGTGGATTGAGTGAGTGAGAGCCTAGAATTAGTGTGTGGATTTCTGTTGAAACAGAGGTCTTTTCATATGTTGTAATCGGGCCAAGGCCGAGACTTTCTAACTATTTTTATTGTGAATAAATGATGTTGTGTGTGTGAATACTTATCAAGCCTTCGGAAATCCTTGTTATGGTTTCAGATCCTTTGTATTTGGTAGAGTGATTATTCCTTTGTTTCTTTTTTATGTTTCACATCTAAATCATGGAATTAATAGAGGTCTGAGGCCTTTTTAAATATCATTGTTTGATGTCGATTTAATCCTAACCGTTGCATCACCCATATCAGGTCAGTGAAGTTTGTTTGCATGGTTTTGGTCCCGTGAGAGTAAATCCAATTTACACTAAGATTTAGCGCAAAACATAGTCAGATTCGAAATAGAGACTTGAAATTTTATTGATGGGAACCTATACCCTTATCGAGTTCGTAAGACTAATTGGATCGGCACATTAAAGTGGAAGGAGTCTAGCCAGTGGACATTGTGATTTGTGATCGTGCAATCAATCGCGATCGTTGGATCGCGAAAGTGGTTTCGCAACAGTAAGTGGATTTTGGGCAGAGCAAAAGTGTTAACTGGTATTGCGAGGAAGACCCCCGATTCCATTCAGTGAAGGACACGTAGCAGCAAGGAGATGAGAGAATATCGCTTTTCAGGCAGGTACTCTCCATGTAAGTTGTGGCCCCAATATCATTGTGCATTGTTGGATCATTGAATGCAAAGGGACGACGAATATTGATTCGATAAGAGTTCGGGTGAAAAGAGCGGGCTTGAGAGATTTATGAACATGGCTCAATCTTTTTGAGATCCGACATTATGTGTTGAAGCGCGTTTTCATGTGTTACCCATGTGGTTCCAACTTTATGTGTTGTCGGTTATTTAAGGCTTAAATGCTAAAAGAACACTTTTGATAGGTTTTGTGTGGGCCCATAACCCATAGGTCCGTGTGCATTGACTTTTGGTTGTAGCTTTGCTACATCATTTGTGGTATCAGAGCAGAAGTTAATGTTAGTTGCAGCAAAAATGCCTCCAAGGAGAGGAGCTGGCATTGGTCGAGGAAGACCTGAAGCAAATGTAGTTCTACTGGAAGAGATCCGAAGTCTGCGTAAGAGAATGGAAACAATTGAGACTACTCAGACAAGAATACCTGATGAAGGAGCTGACAATGCTAAAGAAGAATCTTCTAAGGAAGAAGAAGAGGAGGACAATGAAACTACCAGAGTTATCAAGATGTTGGAGAAAGTAGGAGGAAAATCAAAGATGGAAATTCCTATGAATGAAGAGAGTCTCAATACAGAAGAGCTAATGGATTGGATCAATTCATTAGACAAATATTTTGACTATGAAGAGGAAACTGATGACAAAAAGAAGGTGATATTTTCAGTTACCAGATTGAAGGGTCATGCAACTATTTGGTGGGATGAATTACAAAAATCCATAGCGAGGAAAGGAAAGTCCAAGATCAAGCAATGGGACAAAATGATAAGTAAAATGAAAGCCAAATTTATGCCAATGGATTATCAGATAAATCTTTTTAAACAATTGCAAAATTTAAGGCAAAAAGGAATGTCTATTAAGGAATACATCGAAGAGTTTTATAGATTGAGTATTAGAGCAGGACATGCAGAAGATGCCATGGAGAAGGTAGCTAGATATATCAATGGCTTAATGTATGATATCTAGGATGAGTTCAGCTTGTTAAGTGTAAAGACTATTGAAGATGCCTATCAAGCAGGTTTGAAGGCAGAAGAGAAGATGTTGAGAAAACAGACTCAGAGGAATAGAGGAAGAAGCTTAGTAAGAGGTAGAGGAACTATTAGGCCAAGGGGACAACATCATCAACATGAAGCAAGCAGCTCAAATATAAGACCACCATAGAGGGGAGAATTTAACAGAGGAATATTTGCGCCCAGAGGAAGAGGCTAAGGAAGAGATGTTTGGTGTTACACGTGGAGAATGGGGACATGTGTCATGGGATTATCCTCATAATAAACTAGCAAGTCAGAGGAATGCGAATGTGGTTGAGGCAAAGCCAGAACCACCTCTGCTTATGGAAAAGGAAGAACCCCTTGAAGTAGGAGAATCCATGTTATTGAGAAGGAGTTTGCTTAAGACAGAGAAGGAGATTGAAGAACCAACGCAGAGGAAGAATTTATTTAGAACTACCTATAAATCAAAAAGTAAGTGTTGTAAAGTAATAATTGATAGTGGAAGCACTGACAACCTTGTTTCTACAGAGATGGTGGACAAGCTCAAATTAATGAAGACAATAAACCCTACTCCTTACAGAGCGACATGGTTAAAGAAGGGACATTAGATTATTGTGACAGAACAATGCAAGGTTGAGATACAATTGGTACGTATAAAGATGTGATATTATGTGATGTAATGCCCATGGATGTATGTCATGTATTACTAGGGAGACCATGGAAATTTTCTCGAAAAGCTATTCATGATGGGAGGAGAAACACTTATACTCTGGAGAAGGATGGAACTAAACATACATTTCTACCATTGAAGGATGACACTGAAAAAAGGACACCTGGAAGTAGTGTTATGCTGATGAGTGGGAAGGAGTTGTTACAAGAGGTTGAAAAAGGTGAAGAAATGCATTTTGCTATCATAGGGAGACCTAAGGTAATTTTAACTTCCACAAACTTGGATGATTTACCTGAAGAGGTTAAAATTCTGTTAGATGATTTTGCTGATATTATTGTGGATGAGTTTCCAAATGCATTTCCACCAATCAGGAGTATTAGTCATCATATTGATCTAATACTAGGAGCAAGTTTTCCAAACAAAGTAGCATATAGATTAACTCCTCAAGAGAACACAAGAGTTGGAAGATAGGTGCAGGAGCTGATGGATAAGGGGCTAATCAGACAAAGTCTTAGTCCATGTGCTGTACTAATAGTAATCAGTCCAAATAAAGGAGGTGCATGGCGAATGTGTACATATTCCAAAGCTGTAAACAAGATCACTATCAGGTATATATTTCCTTTACCATGCATGGATGATTTGATGGATTGTTTGAGTGGATCCAAATATTTTACTAAAATAGATTTGAAGAATGGATATCATCAAATAAGAATTCGAGAAGGCGATGAATGGAAGACTGCATTTAAAACAAATAGTGGGTTGTATTAGTGGTTAGTGATGCCTTTTGGACTCACTAATTCACCTAGCACATTCATGAGATTAATGAATGAAGTCTTGAAGGAATGTGTAGACAAGTTTGTTATTGTTTATCTTGATGATATTATAGTTTTTAGTAAAAGTAAAGAAGAACATCTAGAGCATCTTAAGTTGGTTCTAAGAACTCTGCAGAAAGAGAAACTATTGATAAACTTGAAGAAATGTAGTTTCATGAAGGAAGAATTGATTTACTTGGGATTTTTAGTTTCTAAAGAAGGATTGAAAATGGATCCAGAGAAATTCCAAGTGATTTGGAATTGGCCTATTCCCAGAAATATATTTGAGGTAAGGAGTTTCCATGGTCTTGCAATTTTTTACAGAAAGTTTATCAAAGTGTTTAGTCATATTTGTGCACTAATTCTTGAAACAATCAAGGAGACTAATCAACCGTTCAAGTGGACAGAAGCAGCAGACAAAAATTTTAAATTGCTGAAGGAGAAAATCATAGAGAAACCAATTTTAGCTTTGCTTGATTTTGAAAAAGTATTTCAAGTTGAAACAGATGCTAGTGGAGTTGCAATTGGAGCGGTTTTGAGTTAGGAACAAAGACCAATAGCATACTTTAGTGAGAAATTGAATGAAGCTAAGAAGAAGTATTCTTCTTATGATAAAGAATTTTATGCTATTGTACAAGCCTTAAAGAAATGGAGACATTATTTGTATAGTTCATCAATAACCAGCCAAAATTGAACTAGAAACATGCGAAGTGGGTAGAATTTTTGCAAAGCTTTACTTTTGTGATAAAACAAAAGAGTGGTAAGTCAAATTAAGTCATTGTTGCATTGAGAAGGGTAAGTTTTATTGTGCAAGAATTTAAAGTGGGTGTTGTAGGATTTGAAGAGATGGTTGAAACGTACAAAGATGATGTAGATTTCAAAGATATCTATGCAACAATTTAGAATCCAATAGTTCATAACAGAAGTCAGTGGTTGGACTATCTCATTCTTGGAGGCTTATTGTTTAAAAGCAACAAGTTGTGTATTCCCAAATGTTCTATGAGGGAAAACATAATAAAGTAGAAACATAGTGGAGGATTATCTGGTCACTTTGGACAAGATAAAACCTTTTCTTAGGTGAATGCTTTTTATTATTGGCCAAAAATGCAGACTGATGTTAGGAAATTTGTTGAGAAGTGTAGGATATGTCAACATGCTAAAGGGAGGAGCTAGAATACAGGATTATATCAACAATTTCCAATACCAAACCGACCGTGGAATGCAATTAGCATGGATTTTGTTTTGGGCTTACCTAAAACTCAAAGGGGGGATGATTCTATTTATGTTGTGGTAGATAGATTTTCTAAAATGGCACATTTCATTGCTTGTAAGAAGATTAGTGATGCAACACATATAGCTAATCTATTTTTTTTTAGAAATTGTAAGATTACATGGATTGCCTCTAATTACTGTGTTTGATAGAGATACAAAGTTTGTAGGGTATTTTTGGAGAACTCTTTGGAGGAAATTGGAAGCTAACCTCAGCTTTAGTTCAGCTTACCATCCTCAAATAGATGGATTGACCGAAGTGGTAATCAAGAGCTTTGGAAACATATTGATAAGTTTAGTGTATCAAAATCCTAAGAAGTGGGATTCAACACTAGCTTAGGCTGAATTTGCTTATAATGATACTCCAAACCAAAGTACTGGAATGAGTCCATTTCATATTGTTTTTGGAATCAATCCAAGAGGTGTGTATGAGCTCAGAATTTGGGTAAACAGGAGACAAGAAGTGAAAAAGCTGAAGAGTTTGCAGAGTAGATGTAGAGACTACAAGAAGATGTCAAAGGAGGATTGCAGGAAAGCAATGACAAATACAAACAGAGTGTAGATATGAAAAGAAGAGAGAAGGAATTCCAAGTGGGAGATTTAGTGATGGTGTATTTGAGAAAAGAAAGATTTCCTGCTACGACTTACAATAAACTGAAAATGAAAAATATAGGACCATGTAGAATTGTAAGAAAGTTTTCAGCTAATGCATATGAAATTGAGTTGCCAGAAGGGATTGGAATATCACCTATCTTCATGTTGTAGATTTGTATCCATACAAAGAGGCAGAGACAAAGCTATAGGAGGAAACTACAGGAGATGAAGTTCAAACTGTGAACTGGGAAGAACAAATGCCAAAGACAACTAAGAAAGAAGTGGAAGTTGTTTTGGAGGAAGGAGTATCCAAAAGAACTAGAGGACAAACTTATTTCCAATATCTAGTCAAATGGAAAGGACAAACACTAGAGGATGCTAGCTGGTTGACAACAATAGAGTTGCAGAAGTATGGAGTAAGTCTTGAAAGTTTGAAGGATGATTCTTTTCTTCCCTGGGAGTCTGATGCAAGAACATCTGGAGTTAGTCAGCAATGTGAAAGTTTGTTCACATGTTGTGGCTAAACAAGTTGAATTTCATTGACTTGATTGGTCAAAAGCCAATTTTACTGAGAGGGTTGGATCTCTCAAGAAATGAGTTGTATTTTATTATTGTAATAGTTAGAAATTGTCTTATTTTAGCTTCAAAGATAAGTTGTTAGCATAGAGCTAGGAATTAGAGATTTTCTGTTAGATTTATTAAAAATAGAGATTGAGTTGTTAGACATAGTTAGAGTGATATCCAATTGATAAAAGGAAGGAAAAATGTAATGAAAGAGGAGAGTGGATTGAGTGAGTGAGAGCCTAAAATTAATGTGTGGATTTCTGTTGAAATAGAGGTCTTTTCATATGTTTTATTTGGGCCAAGGCCAAGACTCTGTAACTATTTTTATTGTGAAAAAATGATGTTGTGCGTGTGATTAATCATCAAGCCTGCGAAAATCCTTGTTATGCTTTCAAGTCGTTTGTATTCGATAGAGTGATTATTCCTTTGTTTCTTTTTTATGTTACACGTCTAAATCGAGGAATTAATAGAAGTTCAAGGCCTTTTCAAATATCATTTTTTGATGTAGACTTAATCCTAACCATCGAATCACCCATATTGGGTTGGCGGAGTTTGTTTGCATAGTTTCGGTCCCATGAGCGTAAATCCAATTTACACTAATATTTAGCACAAATCACAGTCAGATCCGAAATCCGAACTTGAGATGTTATCGACGGGAACCTATACCTTTATCGGGTCCATAAGACTGATTGGATTGACACATTAAAGTGGAAGGAGTTTGGCCAGTGGACAATGCGATTTGTGATCGTGCGATCAATCGTGGTCGTTGGATCACGAAAGTGGTTTGACAAAAGTGAGTGGATTTTAGGAAGAGCAAAAGTGGTAACTGGTATTTTGAGGAAGACCCTCAATTCCATTCAGTGGAGGACATGTAGCAGCGAGGAGGTGAGAGAATACCACTTTTCGGGCGGTTACTCTCTGTGTAAGTTTTGGCCTCGATATCGTTGTGCATCATTGGATCAGTGAATGCAAAGGGATGGCGGAGATTGATTCGATAAGAGTTCGGGTGAAAAGAGCAGACCCGAGAGATTTATGAACGCGAGCTCAATCTTTTTGAGATCCGACATTATGTGTTGAAGCACGTTTTAATGTGTTACATGTGTGGTTCCAACTTTATGTATTGCTGGTTATTTAAGGCTTAAACGCTAAAAGAACACTTCTGATATGTTTTGTGTGGGCCCATAACCCACAGGTCTATGTGCATTGACTTCTGATTGCAGCTTTGCTGCATCAACCCACTCCAATAGAACAAAGTTCTATGCAATTTAGGTAGTTTTCTTTAATATCTTGTTGTGTATTTTAATTCCACAATTATTTATTCACATAAAATTTATTTTATTTATTTCTATAATTAATTTCTTGTTGTGTGATTTAATCCATTTTTGCAATCAATTATTCATGCGTAGTTTTATTTCTTTATTTATCAATTTATTTATGAAATTGATTATTTGTGTTGGATTGAATTTATTTATTTATTTCTAATCTGACATGCATTTTAGAGTAGGTTTGAATTCATATGTGTGCATGCATGCACACACACCTAATGCAATGATTGAAATTATTGGTTTCAGTAAAAAAAATAATCATTTTGGCATGGAACATATTAAGTTGTTTCCTTTCCTACATTTTTAGTTTCATTCAGTTGGGGGCTATGGCACATTTCTAGAAGTTACAACACAATGCTCCAATGCACACTGAATAGATTAGTTTTATTTCCTAGAATTTAGTTAGCCTTTACATTTCCTATTTTTCCCAATTGGTGGTTACAATAGAGAGGATTACTATGCGAATTGGGATAGATTATATTTATTTTGTGTAATTCTTGATTTTCCGGTTAGGGGTTATAGTAGAGAGGATTCCTATGCTAGATAAACTAACAATAGAGAGGCTTCGTATGTTGGTTGGATTAGTTTAGCTTTCTTTCCTTTGTTGCAATTGGTTATAATTTTTTTCCTATAAGTACTAATTTCCTTCAACACATGTCAATTTTGATTTCAACAAGTAGATTTAATCACTTTACTTTATGCAAGTGTGATTTCATTTACAAATTTTGTAGAACCTTGCCAAAACTTGTAAATTATCAATGCTCTTTTTCCAAAAGTGATAATTGATAATAAAACTACAAAAAAACTAATGAAAGTAGAAAGTGTGATTTTCATATATGGTGCACATTAACTCACAAGTTCCATACAGGTCCTAGGTTGACAATTAAATGTATGATACCACATGCTTCCTAATTCTCAATACAAAAAATTTGGAAGTCTCGCAACTATCACCCTCAAAAGTGGAAACATCCTATTCTATAGGTGCCCCATAATCCTAAGACATAACTCACACTAACTGTTATTGATTTAAACTAGGGCTTCAATTGGTTCACCTTTTAACTCATTCAAATTTCCTTCTCTAACCTCAATTACTTGTGTTACTTTTGGGTTAGATTCTTCCTAATTGATAAGGACTTATGTTTTCTTGAACTCTACTACAAATCATTTATCTTACATAACCAAAACTAAAGAAAATTTTTCTTTAGACTTGGAATGAATAACACATAAATAAAGTCTAAATAGTTACTTGAATTGAGTTGGAAAGAAATAATAGAAGCCCCTGATATTGAATACTTGGCATCATTGCCAAGCTCAACTTGTAATGCTATGTTCTTCATTGTTAGATTGGAAAACAATTGTCAAGTTGATGTCATATGAAAAGATTCCCCACTGTGCACATACCACACATTCTTTCGAATCATGTTCGTAGAGTGGAAAGATACCAATGAGAATTATTTCTCATACTTGGAAACAAAATATTTCATCTAAGTTTCTGCTAAGGTTGCTACCTGCTTCTCCTACAGATTCCCTTTATACATAATGTCCAAACTAATGATGAATAAACCATTTGATTTTACTAAATTCTTTATTTCTTGGCTATGAGGCTAACTCCTAACTCTTTCCCATTCCCTTACTAGAAAATTTTCATTTTCCCTTCTTTGTTTAATTGAAGAGTGCTAACTTCTGTTCACCGCCCTTCTTGCCAGCCTTTGATTCCATCTGAGTATCCTCCTCAATACAATCATCCCATAATATTTCAAAATTGGGAAGTTTCTCGTAAGCACACACACCTTGGATAAATGGTTCCCATGAAAATGTAAATCCATTCAGTGACATGTTCGCCAACTCAACATTTTCCATCTTTTCTATAAATGCTACAATTTGATCATGAATGTATGTGACCTTCATCAAGAATTGGTAACAATGTCATATATGATCATCTCTATGGATCTAAGTTTATTTTGAAAAAATATATTCCTATTAATTTTCTCACCATGATAAAGGCTTACCAATGCATCAAAGATATCCTTAGTACTATTATTATCAGACATGTGAGCATGAAAGTGATCTTTAATGGAATCCATGATCATTTTCTTAGCTTTTACCTCCTTATTGTGGGAGGCTACCAACTACTATTGTTCAATTGGTGATGTCACCACATATTTGTTGATGTCGTAGAGATTATTATCTTCCAACAAGATAGTAAAATTAACCTTCCAAGACAAAAATTTAGAAGCACCACCCAATCTATCATAAAACTTGAGGGTAAATGATGCCATGTCTAATATGCACAAAAACTGCAACTCTTTGATCTTTTAACTAGAGTAGCCATGTTACCATGTGACAACCCTTTTTACTACTCCTCTTGTAAAAGTCACTGAATTCAATGAAATATTTTGGAAATGTAAACATAATCATTAGCCTAGAGGAATGGACAAAGATTTATAGGCCTGAGGATGAGGAGTTTCTTAGGAAGTTATTAAACTTGGGATACTTTATTTATTATGCTACTAGTTTTTTGTTTGAGTTTAATGGCTTGCACAATAGGCATGGAGGTTGAGGATGGGTTCCTCGAGGGAAGGAAACAACCTCATACTGCCTCTGTCTTGGTGGGGCATGTTAGTGTATTAAATCCATAAGAGGCAGAAAAGGAGTTGACAACAAAAGAGGTTAATGGGAAGAAAACAAGGAAATTGTTATACCCCCTCATCCCCTTTTTTAATTTTCTTAATATAGAAGGAGATTCATTCTTGTGTTCAGAGTAGGATAGACAAAAAAATGGAAAAAGGGGATTAAGAAGGATTGCACAACCTAAAAGGAATCTAAATACACCTTTGTCATGTAGCCAAAATTGGATTTAGTGCTAAACTTAGCAGCAAGGTTGGCAGAGCTTCTACGCGAAGCTCCAGGCAAATGTGGCCAACACGTCAGCAACATAAAACAACTTTATTGGTCACAAGTGGAGCTTACCTAGAGGTTTTACCCTGAAATAATGTTAGGAGCACATAATGTTAATTGTCAGGAGAGAAGGACAGGGATGATGTCATCCCAATGGGTTGGAACTGAGTGGGCTATGTCCACCTGGCAGTAACACCCCAAAGGAAAAATACAGTGCACATAAGTATAATGTAGGGATGGAATAGAGCGGGTCGAGCCCACCTAACTATCATAACCTTTAAGTATACCTCGACAGATTAAGGTTAGCATCCAAAGAAAAGCACCAAGACCTGGTGGTAGTGGACGTAGAGAAAACCAATAAACATAGGTCCAGGTGGACCCTACTGGCCAGCTCATCCTAGTGGAGTCACCTTGGTGGAGTGTTAAGAGTGAAAGAAATAAAGTGTCAGGATGTTCTCAGAGGGCAGGGTCCATGCAACATTGACATACTAGAGGAAGAAGACCAGGGGAAGTGCAAAAAGTGTTAAGAGGGGAAATAAAAGGGGGTCCACCTCCATAATCATACATGAAACAGGTAACTATCGAGCATTTCAACAAGAAAGTCACCATTAATTTCATAGTCACTGGGTCCTGGAAGCCTTTTAAATGAGGTAAATAGTGTGATACTTAAACCACTGCTACCCCCCAAAAAGTTAGAGTCAACTGGGTAGCTCCCATAGATCAATGGTCAAGAATGATTCCGGGGGAGTTGAACCCCACTCCTGATCCCTTTCAATCACATCGCTGGATAGGGGGACTACACCCGCCACCAATGTGCCAACACAAAAATGATGTTAGCAAGTGAGTGTGACTTTTGTGGGGCCAAGGGCCTTCTCCCACCCACTTCCCATCAAATCCCATGGCTCCACATGTCTCTCATCCAAGAATCACTCTACCGTGAAGCACTACAAAGTGAAGAAAGCTATATTATATTTCTATTGTTTGTAGATGATATGCTTGTTGCATGGCATAACATGTAGGAAATAAATGTAATCAAAGTAAATTTGGCTAATTCATTTGAAATGAAGTATTTTGGTGTTGCAAACGAAATCCTTTGTATAAGAATAACTAGAGATAAGAAAATTCACAAATTAACATTGTCTTAGGGTGAATACATATAAAAGGTGTTGGAAATATTTAATATGCATAATGAAAAACCAGTTAGTACACCTTTGGGTATCCATTTCAAACAAAGTAAGGAGATGTGTCCTAAGAATTAGAAAGAGATAGAATATATGTCTAAAGTTCCATACTCATCAGCAATTGGAAGCTTAATGTATTTAATCATGTGAACGAGGCCTAATATTGAACACACATTGGTATTTGTGAGAATTTATATGAACAATACAGGTAAATATTATTCAATGGAAGTGAAGTGGATTCTTAGGTATTTGAGGGGTACCACTACTCAAGAATTATGTTTTGGAAGTTTAAACATTGTTCTATAGGGATATGTTGATTCAGATTTGGCAAGTGATAGAGATAAAAGGAGGATCACCACAGGGTATGTGTTTATTGTAGATGAAACAACAATAAGTTCGGTTTCTAAAATACAAAGGATTGTTTCACTTTCAACAACGAAATTAGAGTATGTTATTGTTATAGAGGTTAGTAAAGAAATGACTTGGCTACAAAGGTTTATGGATGAATTGGGAAAGAAGCATGAGATTGGCAGGTTATAAAGTGAAAACCGGAGAGTCATTCATCTTACAAAAAACTAAACATTTCATTCTAAGAATAAAGATATACAACTCTGGCACTATTTGATACAAACAGTTTTGGAAGATGTACAATTGAAGCTAGAAAAGATACACACTAGCCAAAATCCCGCAGATATGTTAACAAAAGTAGTAACAGGGAAAAATTGAGTTTTTTCTTAGTTTCAATTGGAATTCAAGTATGATGGTAAAGATGAAAAATAACCAGGTCCAAGTGGAAGAATTTTCCAACAAGTGAAGCAGTAGTGGAGTTGTTATAACCAGTATCCAAGTGGGGGATTTTTGGGTGTGGAGCTTGATTATCTTCCTAATTCATAGGTCTTGTTTCAGCCACGTTTTTGATCCCATTTCCTGAAAAGGGGGTGTGGGAGGAGGGGGGGTTTAACCCTCACTAATGTTGTAGGGGGGGTCCAAGGGGAGCTACAACATGCTTTGAATGCCCCCCTATTGGGGGTTTAGGGAAGTGCCCTCAAAATAACTTTTTCGAGAAAACATTCCTTCTAAAATATTGTCATTTTGTATTCAACCTAGTGTTGGAAAGGAAGAGGATACAAAGCATAAATTCACACATAAAGCACGAGCTAAGGCTTTTCTATTGATCACACAAAACTTGATTCTTACAATGAACCCGGTGAAGGGTAATTAAACATTTTCCAACTAGCGACTTGCCTAAAATATATTGACATGCAATTACATGAGACCACACACTAAAAGTCATCTACCACTTGACTTGACTCAACATTCAAAAACTCAATCACTCAGTTAACTGACTCTCTATGTTTAGACAACTCCACATGTGGGAGTAATTAAAATTTCTAACACTCCCCTTTAATTATGACGTATGACTTAGCATGACTCAGCATGACTTAACTATCATATAAACATGCCTACTGATCTATGTCTCAACTAGGTTTACAATGACTCAAGAATTTTGCATTTTCTTTTTCTTTGCTTCTAGTTCTATATCCTCGAAATTGCTTCATTCTTCGTTGAAGTTTCTTGTTGTAGGTTTTATTCACTTGCTTTTGTTGAAATTTTTCTTTGGCTTGTTTTGAATTTGTTTTGTAAAACAATTGAATCATGTCTTCTACACTTTCCTCTTCAAATATTCGTTCAACTATGGATTGATGCCATAACATTGCATCTTCAAAATTTCTTCTTTGCTTTTCATATTCATGACATTCTTTCTTCCATATTTCTTGATAGAAAAATGCTATCTCTTCTTGACTCCATTGTTGAAAAATGGTTTCAATGCATTCATATTTGTTTTCAAAAACATCCATATCATTCTTTTCAATTTCATCATCAGGTACTGCTTCTTTTTTCTTGTATTCTGCATCAAATTTATTAACAACATTGTTTTCAACTTCTCCTCCAATGCTATTCTGAACACCTTCATATTCAAAAACAATGTTAAAAACATCTTTAATATGACTCTCTTCAGTGAGAGATTTCTTCTCTACATCTATCTTCTTTTCAACAACATGGAGGTTGTCTTCCACTATTATGTTGTTAGTGAATATTACCATGAAAAACTCTTCAATCACTTTATCTTATTATTCATCATCAACTGCTGCTAGATGACATATTGCTTCATGAGTAGTTCCAATTGCTTCATATCTTGCTGCTATAGTGGAAACTTTAAACTTCAATGTTTCATCAAACCTTGCACTTACTATATTGTCATAATAAATCCTTGTTTCAAAAAAGAAACCACACATATGATCAACATAATGTTCATCCACACTATGGTGGGATATCCAAGCATGCATGTGCTCATTTTCAATTTCATTGACAATTTCAACTTCACCAAATCCATCAATTGCGGTTAGATTCACCAATTCACATATAAATTGGCCGTCATCATCCACATGTGTCTCATCATAGTGGGATTCACCATCATTTGTACAATGGATTCCTCGAGCATTTATTTTCTCTTGGTCTGTTTCACACATAGAGGCTTCAACTTCTCTCTCTACAATCTTTGTTGAATCTTCTTTATCCATATGCATGCTTGTATAATGGGTTTCAATTTTATGGTATTGAAAACAGTCATCGACTTTTGAGTGGGATTATCCAAGCTCTATTTTCTTCTTAGAGTCTTGCTCATCTACTCTCATATATGTAGTTGACTTCTTTGCTTGTGAGATAACCTACTGTTGCATGTTACTCTCCTTTGTGCTAAACTTTGCTTCCAAGATCTTCCATGCTTCCTTGGAAGTTGTAGCGTTTGCTAACTTGCACAAACACTTCTCATCCAATGTTTTTTTTATAAAATTCAATGTTAAAGCATCACATACTTCATCATATGGGTTATTAGATTCGTACTCAATTAACTCTTTAGCTCGAAGAAAAGTTAACATATTGATAACCCAATGATCAAAATATTTACCTGTAAACATAGGACGTGGTAGCAGATCAAAGCTACACTAATCACCCTCGATTTCTTCTTTGTCTTCTACTAGACTTCTCAGTTCCTCAGCCGCTGCCTGAACCTCTCTAACCATGGCAACAATCTTTTCCTCTTCTTTTCGATTCCTTTTCTTATAATTCTTCAGTTTCTCTTTTCTATCCATGAGTATTGTCACTCCTTTTCTTATAGCTTCTTTGTTGATTGCATGAGGCTATCTTCCATATCGCCACTGAAAAAAGATATGATTTTCAATATGCTCCCCCGTAAGGCACAATATTCACCAAAAACATTGTCACGCTTGACAAAACATAAAAAATTGACGGACTTTACAAAGCCATAAATTCTCTTGCCAATAAAAACCCTTGTAAAAATTTCTTCTTTCTAATAAGAAGATGCCAATTTTTATATGTTTTTTTTAATTAAAAAAACTTAAAAAAAATAGTTTTCCAAAACCCTTTTGGAAAAGTATATTTTTTAAAACTTTAATAAAAATCCTTTTCAGTGCACCTTTAAAAAAAACTTTAATACAAACCTCATGTATTAAGAGGACCAATCGAATTTGACCTTTGAATAAATATCGCGATCTTTTATAATTTTCATTCCCTTCCAAGGAAGAACTACCCATGTGATCTTATTAACTTTGAAGTAGGCCTTTGAAAAACTTACGGAACTCCATGAGCATGCTTCTCGTGGTGAGGGCATGCGACAAATGCATGTCACAATGATCATCTCTAGCATTAGTCTGCTAACGCCACATAAAGAAGATTGACCTGCGTGCTTGCAAAATGGTGTAAGTTAATCACTGTTAAGGTGACTCTCTTTTGAGGTCACCAACATTATAACACCCTGTATACCACTGTAGGATGGGTTAACGTTTAAACACCACAAGAAAAAATATGTTTCTCCTCACACACAGATTGCTGCTAATCTGTTCACCCTTTCTCTTTGTAACCTCCCTCTGATACCAATTTGTTGGAAGGGCAGAGGAGACAAAGCATAAATTCACACATAAAACACGAGTTGAGGCTTTTCTATTGATGACACAAAACTTGATTCTTACAATGAACCCGGTGAAGGGTAATTAAACATTTTCCAACTAGCGACTCACCTAAAATATCTTGACATGCAATCACATGCAACCACACACTAAAAGTCATATATCACTTAACTCGACCTGACTCAACGCTCAAACACTCAATCACTCAATCACTCAGTTAACTGACTCTCTATGTTAACTCCACATGCGGGAGTAATTACAATTTCTAACACTCCCCCTTAATTATGACGTATGACTCAACATGACTCAACATGACTTAACTGTCACATAAACATGCTTGTTGATCTATGTCTAAGCTAGGTTTACAATGACTCAAGAATTTTGCATTTTCTTTTTCTTTTCTTCTAGATTCTATATCCTGAAAATTGCTTCATTCTTCGTTGAACTTTCTTGCTGTAGGCTTTATTCACTTGCTGCTACTACAATTTTTCTTTGGCTTGTTTTGAATTTGTTTTGAAAAACAACTAGATCGTGTCTTCTACACCTTCCTCTTCAAATATTCGTTCAACTATGGACTGATGCCATAACATTTCATCTTCAAACTGTCTTCTTTGCTTTTCATATTCAGGACTTTCTTTCTTCCATATTTCTTTGATAGAAAAATGTTATCTCTTCTTGAATCCATTTCTGAAAAATGGTTTCAATGCATTCATATTTGTTTTCAGAAACATCCATATCATTCTTTTCACTTTCATCATTAGGTACTGTTGCTTTTTTCCTGTATTCTGAATCAAATTTATTAACAACATTGTTTTCAACTTCTCCTCCAATGCTATTCTGAACACCTTCATATTCAAAAACAATGTTAAAAACATCTTTAATATGACTCTCTTCAGTGAGAGTTTTCTTCTCTACATCTATCTTCTTTTCAACAACATGGAGGTTGTCTTCCACTATTATGTTGTTAGTGAATATTACCATGAAAAACTCTTCAATCACTTTATCTTATTATTCATCATCAACTGCTGCTAGATGACATATTGCTTCATGAGTAGTTCCAATTGCTTCATATCTTGCTGCTATAGTGGAAACTTTAAACTTCAATGTTTCATCAAACCTTGCACTTACTATATTGTCATAATAAATCCTTGTTTCAAAAAAGAAACCACACATATGATCAACATAATGTTCATCCACACTATGGTGGGATATCCAAGCATGCATGTGCTCATTTTCAATTTCATTGACAATTTCAACTTCACCAAATCCATCAGTTGCAACTAGATTCACCAATTCAAATATAAATTTGCAGTCATCATCCACATGTGTCTCATCATAGTTGGATTCCCCATCATCTGTATCATCCATATTACAGTGGATTCCTTGAGCATTTATTTGCTCTTGCTCTGTTTCACACATAAAGGCTTCAACTTCTCTCTCTGCAATATTTGTTGAATCTTCTTTATCCATATGCATGCTTGCATAATGGGTTTCAATTTTATGGTATTGAAAACCATCATCAACTTTTGAGTGGGATTATCCATGCTTTATTTTCCTCTTAGAGTCTTGCTCATCTACTCTCAAATATGTAGCTGACTTCTTTGCTTGTGAGATAACCTACTGTTGCATGTTACTCTCCTTTGTGCCAAACTTTGCTTCCAAGATCTTCCTTGCTTCCTTGTAAGTTGTAGCTTTTGCTAACTTGCACAAAAAATTCTCATCCAATGCCTATTTTATAAAATTCAATGCTAAAGCATCACATACTTCATCATATGGGTTATTATATTCGTGCTTAATTAACTCTTTAGCTTGAAGAAAAGTTAACATCTTGATAACCCAATGATCAAATTATTTACCTGTAAACATAGGAGGTGGTAGCAAATCAAAGCTACACTAATCACCCTCGATTTCGTCTTTGTTTTCTGTTAGAATTCTCAGTTCCTTGGCTGCAACATGAACCTCTCTAACCATGGCAACAATCTCTACCTCTTTTCGATTACTTTTCTTATAATTCTTCAGTTTCTCTTTGCTATCCATGATCGTTGCCACTCCTTTTATTATATCTTCTTTGTTGATTGCATGAGGCTATCTTCCATATCACCCCCGAAAAAAATACGATTTTCAATATGCTCTCCCGTAAGGCACAACATTCACCAAAAAAATTGTCTTACTTGACAAAACATAAAAAAATTGACGGACTTTAGAAAGCCATAAATTCTCTTGCCAATAAAAAGCCTTGTTAAAATTTCTTCTTCTAGTAAGAAGATCCCAATTTTTATATGTTTTTTTTTATTAAAAAAATTAAAAAAAAAAAACTTAAAAAAATGGTTTTCCAAAACCCTTTAGGAATATTTTTTTTTTTAAACTTTAATAAAAATCCTTTTCAATGCACCTTTAAAAAAACCTTTAATACAAACCTCATGTATGAAGAGGACCACTCGAATTTGACCTTTGAATGAATATCGCGATCTTTTATAATTTTCATTCCCTTCCAAGAAAGAACTACCCACATGAGCTTGTTAACTTTGAAGTATGCCTTTGAAAAACTTATGGAACTCCATGAACGTGCTTCTCGTGATGAGGGCATGCGGCAAACACATGTCACAATGATCATCTCTAGCGTTAGTCTGCTAACGCCACATAAAGAAGCTTGACCCACATGTTTGCAAAACATTGTAAGTTAATCACTGTTAAGGCAGCTCTCTTATGAGGTCACCAGTGTTATAACACCCTATATACCACTGTAGGATGCGTTATTGTTTAAACACCATGAGAAAAAATATGTTTTCTCCTCTCACATGGATTGCTACTAATTCATTCGCCCTCGCTCTTTGTAACCTCCCTCTAATACCAAGTTGTTGGAAAGGAAAAGGAGGCAAAGCATAAATTCACATCTAAAACATGAGCTGAGGCTTTTCTATTGATCACACAAAACTTGATTCTTACAATCAACCCGGTGAAGGGTATTTAAAAATTTTCCAACTAGCGACTCACCTAAAATATCTTGACATGAAATGACATGCAACCACACACTAAAATTCGTTTATCACTTAACTCGACTTGACTCAACACTCAAACACTTAATCACTCAATCACTCAGTTAACATACTCTCTATGTTTAGCCAACTCCACATGTGGGAGTAAGTACAATTTCTAGCACCTGGGCCTTTCATTAATTGGAATACTTGAAAATAGAGGTTAAGTTGATTTATGGTGTTTTTCCCTAGAAGGCAACTCTTAGTTTATATGAGTAAATTGTATTTCGATTGTGTATTATTTTGTGAGTGAAAAACATATGAAACTGTGTGAGAGCGAAGTAGAAGTTATAGTGGATGTGCTGTAGGTTTTATTCCTTTAGTTTGCTGGATAATATATAAGGAAGTACTATGTGTTTCCCCATGGATGTAACTTAGATTGGGTGAATTACATATATCTGTGTCTTCCTTGTTTTATGCTTTTCTATGTTTGTGTCTTTGGAATATTTTATGTGTTCCATTGCTTTGTTATTTAATTTCTAACACTTAAAGTACCATGTGTTTATGTAGATATTTATACCCAATATGATTATGATGATTACACCATCTTATAATGTCTAGGTGTCTTATCTTTAAGACCTCATGAAGCTCCCAATTGAGGGTCCAATCAGATTGTAATAGTGTTCAACCTTATTTTTGAGCGTTTTAGAGTATTTTCCTTTATAATAATTGTAATTCATGAGAAGATGGAAAGTTGTAACTAACCCCAAAAATTTTCAATAGTCACATGAGTTTGTTACTAACTCAATCTATAAATGTTATAAAACTCTTAGTATGAAGGGTTTTAAACTTTTGAACTTTTGGATTTTCTTATACAAAAGAGCTAGGAGATTGTACTTTTGTATTCATTGATATAATATTTAGAAGCCTTGAAGGCCATTGTTGAATCCATATTTCTACATGTATTTTGTTTGTTTCAAATTATTGTTGGGAAAGTTCATTTATGCATCTATTTGTGAGATGTATTGCTGCTAGGTTATAGACTAATATGTAGAATAGATAATATCTTCTCACATGTTTATTATTTTAGTTTTATAGATTTCTTTAATGAGAATATGTTAAATCAATAAATTAAATATTCTATATTTTTTCTAGTAAGTTAAGCATCCATTTTTGTCTTGGATATTAGCTAATTGCTTCCTTGACTATCCAACAATATGTTTATTTGCTCATTTCTTCATAATTCTTATATATCTTTTAGCTATTAGCTAGCTTAGATGAGCTTCATTTTCATTTCAATGGTCATGCCTTAGAATATGCATTTTACCAAGATTATGATCAACAATATCTCACTACATTTTCAAAACCAATCATGGTAACAGCGCTAGAAGTTGGATGTGTTTCTAACCCCAAACAATGTGAGGTCTAATTGGGATCTCATATCGTAGAGAACCCCTTCGTAAATGATCTTGGGTCATTTATTTCCATCAATGGTAAATTGGCACTACAGGGGTCCAATTTGAATGGTTGGTAGAATTCCTTATTCTTACCAAGAAAACATTTTAGGAGAACAAGACCCTTCCGAACAACTCCATTTTCCTTTTACAGACACGAAGGATATTGAGAGAAAAACTAACTATGAAGAAGTTTTCTCTAAACTTGAATATGTAGAACCTTCCTAAGGAAATTTGAACTTTGTCTTTCCTACTAAAGTAAAAACCCTTAGATGTATTATTTGGGCTTACACTAAAAAAATCAGAAGAATTCATGTAGCTCCTCGTCTCCATAGAAAAAATGCAACTAGAAGACTAGCCATCAAGGATGCTTCCCTAGTCAATTCTATTTAAGATTTCATTAAGCACACTCTTGAAGGTACCTTTGGTCCTTTTGATCAAATTAATTTTACTCCTTCTAGTTGTCCCCTTTCTACTCCTGCATTATCTGATATTGAAGGTGAAAGTAGTCACGTTGACCATTCCTATTACTTTTTAGAGTTTTAAGATGAATCTAATCAAGAAGGCATACCATTTATAATGGTAGAATGCCCCTAGTGTTGGGGAAACGAAGGGCTAAACGGAATTTTTTTTGAAATTTTTCGTATGTGTGGAAGAAATACATAGGAAGGGATGAATACCACAAGAAAGAGATCATGTAGAGGCTTGACATACCGATGCTTGATAGGCCATGCAGAGGCTTGACAAATAAATTTCAATAGACCACATAAAGGCTTGATAGATGGAGGCTCAACAAAGATTTGCAATAAATAGTACACGATAACTGCTTTATTCTTCAACCAACAAAGTACTTTCTAGATATGCAGATCAATTAAATATGGGGTAAGGTGGAAAATTTGGTAAGGGATGATGCAGTGGATGGTTTACGTTGGCATGTACGTGGGAAACCCAACTGGGTGAGTTGGAAGAAGATTCCCGAGCCAAATCTAGACAACCTCCAATATAAAAAGAATGAGTATTGTTGATCAAGGTTTCACTACTTTGTTCTCTATTTTTTTTGTCTATTTAGATCTTTGTTAATGTTATTTTCTGAGATTTCTATTTTTTGGTGTTCCATCTTTCCGATGTTCTGTTATTCAAGTGATAATACTTTCTTCCATTTGATGTATTATCTTATGAGTATTTTGAGTTTAATGAGGAGTCTTACAATGGAGCTCTGATTTGATGTCTTTTTGTGAATATTATATGGATCTAGATTTTATGGTGTTGGCGAGAGGTATAAATTGAATATATATTTTTCAAGATCTGTTGTTAGACTTATGTATTTGTGTATAAATATTTATTGCTAGTTAATATGAATATATGAGCTTGTGAGGAGTTTTGGTCTCAAGCCTATATCTTTGATATTTAATGTTTGTGTGAAGTTCTGGTTTTTGTTAGTGTAATCACTTTATTTGTTGTATATAACTATGTCGGGTTGCATAAATAATTAACTCTAACTTCTATTAATTCTTGTCGAAGTAAAATTATGCATTTTCTCTAGATGTCTATCAATAAATGATTTTCCCATATAAACTATGTTATATGTCATATATATATATATATATATTCAAACATTGTAATGTGTGTCGTAAAGGGAAGGAATGAGTGATTATACCATGGAGTTATTTGTGACAAAGCATAACTTTGATATCCTAGGCTGGATAATTGCAAACAAAAAACACCTCCTATCTCCTTGCATAACCTTCATAGGTTTTTCAATCCCATTTCATACCTTGGGTGAAACCTTTTCTTATTGACATTGAGAATGCCAATATTCATGGGGTTTTGTTTAAAAAATCCTAAACCTTGGGTCATTCCCCTCGCCAAGTGTCGAGAAATGGGTCTTTTTGGGACCTGAAGGATCGTAGTAGAAAAGAGAATGTGGAGGCCAACCAAAGTGGAGATTGCAAAGTAGTTTGAGTAGAAAGGATACGAGTTCATGGTAGAGAAAACTAAAGGTCTACACATTTCTTCAAAAGCTTGGTTGCAGAGATACTAGGTTTGTAAGTTTCATGAGATCTATTTTGTAGATTTTCCCATTATATTGTGGGAGTGGATTAAATGGTAAGTAGAGTGATGAGGATTGATACCCAAACTAGAACCTTATCGATAGACACCCCAGTTTCTGTGCAAAGTGAAAACTATAAGTAATTTGATTTTTCGTTAATTGATGGCCCTCAATATTACAACAAGAATGTTACAACTCCTAAGGGATCTCAACTTTAATTGGAAATCCAAGGTTCTTACAAACTTAAGAGGGATCATCACTATGTGTGTAACATGTAATGAGTTCTTCTTTATTTATTTGATGCAACTAAAGAGAAGCTAGGTTTTACAAACACCACTCTACTATCTATGCTACACGAAATACATACAAATTGTAGAAAAGAAAAGAAAAACAAGTAAACCTGCTTTAATTATAGGAAGGGAAAGAAAATAATTTCGAGAAATATGGAAAAAAATCATATCTATTCTATTATGCATGGTAAACAAACTTGCAATTGAAAGAGAGCATCCAAACAATAAACCCTAATTTACAGAAAACAAAGTGACTTTTGCTACAACCTCTAGGGTAAGGACTCTATAGGGCCTCTAAAATTCTAAATTCCATCCTTGGGGATTGGTGTGTATTATAATGTGCTAAGAAAGGATGAACATGCTTTGGGTGAAAGTCTAGAGGCGCTTTTATGCAATTTTTGGACTACTACAAGATTCCCTGTTTGGGTACAGGAGAGAGGCTTGAGAGTAGTGTTATATGTTCTACATGTTGTTAGAGAGCTGTTTAAGGTGAATGAGGACTATAGAAGAGTAAAGGAGTATTTCCCAAGATTAGGTACCTTTTATTGATCATTTCATGCAATAAATAGGAAAATCTAGAGTTTCCTAT
This sequence comes from Pinus taeda, assembly GCA_000404065.3. Classification (NCBI taxonomy): domain Eukaryota; kingdom Viridiplantae; phylum Streptophyta; class Pinopsida; order Pinales; family Pinaceae; genus Pinus; species Pinus taeda. Next base: position 13,732 of record APFE031389257.1, on the reverse strand, counting down.
AGCTTGTCAAGATATAATTTCATGCACTAACAAATTGTAGAAATGTATGGTAGTCAACAAAGAGATGATGATGTAAGTAAGATAACTACACAAAAAGGAGTAGTAACTATATCCAAGAATTGTTGTCTAAGTCAAGAACTATTGTCTAAACTTAAAGAAAAATCAATAAGTGGACTAATAAACTAGTTATTTGTAGAAAACAATGTCAATAACAAAAAGGATGAGTTGAACTATTGAATGAAAAGAGTATTACTGTATGAGATAATTTATTGCTAGATTCATCAAAGCAAGATGTATAAAATACATTGGAGACAAGCTAATTCACTAACCCTACAAATACAACATTTTTAGAGACAAGATTGTATCAATCTATAACTGAACTAATGCATTGAAAGTAAGAAAACGAGAAGGGGGATTGAGCACCTGGGTTAGGACCTAAACGAATGATACTCGTGTCCCTAATGGAGAATTAGTCTAGAAACCAAAGAGTGCTTCTCATTAACCAAAAAATGTGCTCATACATGAGATACTATAGAACTAAAATGTCAAGCAAAAAGCCTTCACTACTATTGACTATAACCTCTTGAACTTCCAATTCGATGGGCTATTCAATCCCTTTATTTGTACAAAAATATATGAGGGGAAACCTCCTTGAAGAGATGATTTCTTATCTAAAAAAACCATGGAAAATAGGATATGGTTCCTTCATGAATTCATATCTATAGGGGAGTGATAATAGCCTTGAGCCAATCAAGTTTTGACCATCCTTCAGCAAGGGACAAGCCCCATATTTCTCTCTTGGCTCGAATACTGTGTGATCTACATCAAATATTGTCAATGTCCTACACATTAAATTCATTAGGAACACACGATATGAAAAATATCTCTTAACCTTCCTAAGAACATATTAAAGTTAAAAAATATATTATAAACTGTAGAAGGAAAGGTTAAATGTGCCTAAGTAAGGATAGATGGGCCTTTATTTATACCTAGTTGAAAGTACCGTAATTAACTAACATATTAGAGGGCTATATAGTAGAGTTTGCACTAGAATCCACTTAATCGTTTAGTGCCATTGAGTGATATTTCTTTACAGAATTGTGGCGAATATGATTGAGAACACTATAAAATGGGATTAAAATACTATTGTGTGACAAAAGGATAATGACTAAATCATTATGTGATGCTGGTAATGGAGAGTCTTGTATGAGGATGGATTAATGCTTGATGTAAGGAGTGTCAATGATACAAAGAAGTATGCGGTAAGTGAGCTAAGGACTTAGAGGACCACCAGGAAAGTATGTTGAGAAGAGAGAATTTTTAGGGGATATAGTTGATTCAATATTTTAGGATGAAGGGAAAAGGGAGTAGAGATATCCCAAAAGGAAAATAAGTGTCAATGGCATGGTTAGTTTAGGAGTAGAGGAGGATTTCTCTTAATCATTGAGAGTGGTTGAGGTGAGTAGAATAGTGGGACTAGTTATGTTCATGGTCTAGATATAAGTAAGAGGATTGTAATAGAATCAATATTCGACATCAAGATAAATAGGAGTGTTGGGAAAAATCAAAGAATATATATTGTGGGAAGTTTAACTCACTGCGGAGATAGAGAAGGAGAGAGATAACAGAGGGGTTTAGAGGAGGAGTACCTGCACCGAGAGTGTAGTGTAGTTCCATGGGGGCGGCCCTACACCCAGGGTTAAGGAGAAGGACACCATGATAGAGAAGAAGTAGGGGAAGGGATACATCCAGGTATTGGTGGGGAAGGTAAAGAGGGAGAGGAAGGAAAACTCAACGCAAAGGATAAACCACACCCTATCATCCAAGAAACAATCATCCCTTAGAGCAAACCAATGACCTCGCATGAACCTTTTTAACTAGAGGTAAGTTCTTCTTTGTTTGTTATTTTTCTTGGCTGTTGATATCAGGAAATCATGACCACTTGGAGAGTGACAGTAGTAGTAGTGAGAGAGAGACAAAATCCAAATAAGGAGACATAGGTTAGGTCTAGGTATAGGAGAGGTCAAAGTAGAAGAAATAGGTAATGGTATAGGTGTAGGAGAAGTTAAGGGAGCATAGGTGGGAGAAGCAATTCAGGTTGCTCTATCTGTGACAAGGACCACAAACTATGAATAGGTAGACACCAGGAGACCCACCATGGTAGGTGTCTATTCTACATTAAGACTATCAATATTACACACAAATTGAATCGAATATCCGAAAGAACATTGGATTGTATGTTGAGGAATCCCAGATAAAGGTACAAAAGTAGTTTAGCTAGAGACTGCTTTTTGAGACTGCACACTCTTGTGGTATATGAAGTATAAAGCCACCATTCCCATGGGAAAACCTTGAACTTAGTAGATATAAAATAGGTTTTATTGAAAGAATTCCAAAATCCCAAGTTAGAGTGGCAATGTATAAATGAGATTAAAGAGATTAAGCAGGGTGGTAGTGACTCAGTGTGGAACTATAACCAAAGGTTCAGAATTTTGATGGATAGGTTAATATTCCAAATCCTTGACACATAGCATCGAGAGTGGTTTATTTCAAGGTTGACACCATATAATCACATTCCACTAACAAAATAGAAAATAACTTCATAGCTAGAGATGTTGGAGATCTCTATATAGATAAAGAATACCATGATAAGTGGGGAGACCAATGCAAGAATGGTGCAAGTATAGTTATATTTAGCTACCTTAACGTTAGAGTTGCAGGACCTCACAAAGATCAAGGAGAAATGTGAGGATGCATGGTTTATAAGTTGTAGGAGGGAGGGACATCGTCACAATGAGTGCCTGAACATAACATATTAGGTTATTGCATGGAAACAAATCCGTTAGCCCAAGGCAAGGGCCTTTTCTGTCATATTTGAAGAGTGTGGGGGTACCTACCCACAAACTGTCTTATGATGCATAAGTACTAGAGGTTAGCGAAGGTTTGATTTTGTGACTTCTAAAAATTAGTTTAGAATGACATTCACTACTGTATCAAATTGGAGCTAATGTGTGAGTGGAATTCAGATGCCTATAAAATATAGGAGGTAGAGAGAGGTGATGGATCTACATATCCCTATCAGGGGTGAGACTATCCCATGCAAACAAGATGATAAGGACCTTTAAATATAGGACAAGGTTTTCCTACAAGAAGGGGAGGAGGCTTTAGGTTAGGAAGAGGGCTAATATTTTTCTATAACTATGGTAAACCAGAGAATCTAGTGAGACACTATCCAAATCCCTGAAAAACTTGCACCTACTTCAAACAAATCGCACATTCCATGGAGGATTTCCCACAATTATTGGAGAAATGGTAAGAGAAGAATGGACCAAAAGTGTAAATGGTTAGAACAGAATCCCACCAATACCAACCACAAGTGTGTGCAGTGAAAAAAGGTGGGACCATGATAGGCATGGATATGATGAACCCTTCGGAACAACCTCATAAATGGGTGCAGAAATCTACCAAGCCCCACTGGAGGTTTGAACTTTCTAAGGAGAAGCAGGCATATAACAAACTGAGAAGGGACTTGTTAGCTATATAATGGGGAGCAACAAGATTGGAAATATAGTCACAATGACCACTAATATATTATTCTCTATCGATCCTTAATGAAGCTTAGCTTGAGGTGATTCTAGGGGAGGTAAGCTCCATCAAACATTTCTTGAGGAGTTGTTTAAATTTGATGAGAAATGAATAGGACATGGAGGGATTGTGTCGAATGACTTTTCGCTATGTGAAAAAACCATTGATCATAACACATAGGATAGGGAGGATAACTCTATGTAGGTACCACTAAAGATAGTAAAGAAGGTTTTACAATGAAGCCACATTAATAGGGAATTTAGATCCAGTTCACAAAAAATTGACTATGAAATGGATCATACCATTCTAGACTTGGGTTTTGATGTTAATATCCTTCCAAAGAAGACCTGGGAATGGATGGGTAGGCCTAATATTGTATGGTTGTTGATCCAATTATTATTTTCTAATCAAATAGGATATTCCCAATTGGGAGGTTATTGGATGTGGAAATGAATATTGAGGGAGTAAAGAGTCTTGTAGACTTCAAAATTATTAAAATTGTAGGTGACATAAGCCCTTTCTTAGCATTACTTGGTATTGATTAGGCATTCAATAACCAAGAAATAATTAGTTTGAATAAGAGAAAAATTATTTTTGAAGTTGAATATCTATTGGTAGTCACACAATTAGACCCTACAGAGGGTGATCACTATGTCAAACTGATGAGAGGACCTCGATGTATTTGACCTCAATATTATTTTATTACATCACAACTCAACTTGAGGATTATTTCAACCCAAATTCCAATGGTAGATTGAAACGGTGAACCATTAAATTATTTTCATTGGACTTAGATGAGGCATTATAGAACTGGAAGTAGCACCTCCACGAGGTTTCCACTAGAATATGTGCCCATAATACTAGGCCCATGTGATCAATTGGTATAGAAGTATGTTAACATCCATAATTTTATGGGTTCGAAGATGTAGTTAATTTTATCAAGGATTTTCAAACATAGGTTCTAGATCATATCAGGTTGTCTACATTAGATTTTTCTATCAAGGAAACTCTCGTGTGTTGGTGGGAAACACATAAGGCACACACAAAGATGTGGCAACAAGGTAGGCACTTGCTGCAAATCAGGTTTGGGTTGGATGTTGGGGAGTGTGAAAAATGATACACTAGTGAAGAGCCCCCAATTGATCATTTGGGAAAGTGCATCATAGAATGGAAGGATGAATTTATTCCAAAGGTGGAGTGGGTGAACCATTTTGTGAAAATGTTGGATGTTGTACCCCAGAATTGGTACGCAAAGCTAGAGCTATGATGAGGTACTACATACTGGGAAGACATAGTAGAAATTTTTGTCTTAACCTTTCAATTTGAGTCAGAGGATCTAATCATAAATGAAGCTCTACACAGTATCAAAGAGAATATATTCCCACGAAAACCATAACCTATAGTAACGGAGGTGCAACTATGCATTTCACAGAATCACCAAACTACTAGGAAGTCGGCTTAATGCTTCAGCATGGAAGAAAAAGATGAATATGATGAATATAATCGGGATCACAATATCTCGCATATTGAGGGAGAAATACAAATGAATGAACCACAAATGGACTCCACTACAGTGGATTAAATGATGCTGAACAAAACGTGTAAGGTAAATATTAGCATTGAGGACAATCCCAAGTTCGTGGTGATAAAATATTGTTAGGATGAATAAAATGTTGAAAATATATTCTATCTACTACCCAAATATTGATATTATTTCCCCAAAAATTTTACAGAGATGAAGGGGATAATGGGAAAGCTAGGGGAGATGAGAATCACTCTAAAGCTAGGCACAAATATAGCTCATCAAATACCCAATCGCCTTAATCCCATTTATAAGAAGAAAGTGAGGGAGGTGCTCGACAGGATGCTGAAAGAAGGTATGATTGAGCCTATCGAGAGTCAGAGTGGCTCAACCCCATGGTGGTGTAGTTGAAGGAGACACAAAAAATTCAAATATATGTCGATTTAACGAAGTTGAATGATGCATGTGTCCATGATTCATTCCCCCCTTGTTTAAAAATGATGTCTTAGATAATGTTGGAGGGAAATAATCCTATTAATTGACATATGGGTTCTTTTTATATCACCAAATCAAATTTCTATGAAGGAACATCAGAAGACCACATTTGCTACAAATTCAGGATTTTCTTAATACACTGTCATGCCATTCAGGTTAAAGAATGCACTAGTATTATTTTCCTGCATGGTAGTGGAAGAATTTAAATAACTCTTTCATATTTTTTTGGAAGTTTATCTCAATTCTTTGGTTTTGATTTATAAAAATAGTTTTTTGAGGAACCTTGGGAAATTCCAAATGCACTAGTTAGGTCCTCATGTTGTTCACTATGTCACAGAGTCAGCAAAATTTTAGTTCAAGAAGTTAAATGGAGAGCCCCTTGATAAACTTGTAAATGGGAGCAGGATGAAGGTGTACATAGACAATTGATCCTTCGGCCAAAGATGAAATTTATATAGAGTCAAAAAATAAATTATTTTGTAATGTTATTTGTGTTTATAGGTAGAAGCCTTGAAGTAGAAACTGTGGGAAGAAATGTGACAAACCTGGTGAAGAGAACATATTTGGAAAAGAAAATGTTTCCTATCATTGTAAAGGGTTGGAATACCATGAGTTGAGACACCTCACAGTAAGAGAACAAATAATTGAATGACCATGTGATACCAATGAATACTAGAAGTATGGAATACAACTAATTTCCAGTAACGGTGTCGAAGAATGAAAAAGTATATAAGACGACGCCGAAAAAAGTGTGTGCCACCCTCTTAAGCTACACACCCTGGCACTTAATGACAAAAGAGGTAATAAATTTAATTGAATCAAATTTGATCCATATCAAAATATTTCTCAGAAAGGATGCTGACATGAACTCTAACTTGGCGAGAACCACAAGCGACGTTATTGCCTAGTGGTCCATAGTATGTGAAGTTCGACAAAGTTATGGTGGGGTATGGCCATGATCGCCCAATAGTTAATACGAATAGATATGCACACCATGCACATAATTCACCATTATTTCTTTTGATTTTAGTTATATTTTCACATTTTTTCAAGTGTTGACAATAGAAAGTCGAGCCAACATCGAGAGCCAACTATATTTTAGAGCCCAAATTGGGAATTGTAGAACCCATTTCTTGTAGTTCCAATAGACATGGCTACATGTGTGCTTGCAACAATAATCAAGGTAGAGATTACTGTGCACTAAGCCAAGGAAACAAATGAGAAATTTATGGCAAATATTACAAAATTCATATCTTGCCTTATTAAAAAACAACATCAGTGTGACATAGGGACGAGCGATCAATAATGTTTGCAGACTATTGGGTAAAAGAAGGTATAAGGGGAGTTTTTTTGAAATTTTTCCTAAGTGTGGTAGAAATATGCTGGAAGGATGGATTTTGTGAGTAGAAGACTATGCATAGGCTTTCCAAATAGATGCTTGATAAAACACATAGATTCTCAAAAACGGATTCTCGAAAGAGTGTGTGGAGGATCAACAAATCGATGCTCATTAGATCATGTAGAGGCTTAACAAATGGATGCTCGATAGAGATGTGGGACTGGTTATGTTCATGGTCCAGATATAAGGAATATGATTGTAATAGAATCGATCTCCAACATAAGGATAACTAGGAGGAGTGTTGCAAAATCAAAGAATATAGATGGGGGGAAGTTTAGATCATTGTGGAGATAGAGTAGGAGAGAGAGAAGAGAAGGGCATAGAGGAGTAGTTCCTACATCCAGAGCGTAGTGTAGTTACATGGAGAGGGCCCTCCACTTAGGGTCAAGGAGAAGGACACCATGATAGAGAATAATTAGGGGAAGTGCAACATCCAGATATTAGTGTGGAAGGGAAATAGGGAGAGGAAGGAAAACTCAACACAAAGGATCAGCCACACCCCATCATCCAAGAAATTATCATCCCTTGGATTGAACCAATGACCTTGTGAACACCTTCTGAAATAGAGGTACATTCTTCGTTGTTTGTTATATTTCTCGGTTGTTGATATCAGAAATCATTACCACTTGGAGAGTGACAGTAGTAGTAGTGAGAGAAAGATAAAATCCAAATAAGGAGACATAGGTGTAGGTCTAGGTATAAGAGAGGTCAAAGGAGGAGAAATAGGTACTAGTATAGGTGTAGGAGAAGTTGAGGAAGCATATTTGAGAGAAACAATTCGGGTTGTTCCATCTCTGACAAGGACCACAAATTATGAATAGGTAGACACCAAGAGACCCACCTTGGTAGGTGTTGATTCTACATTAAGACTACAAATATTCCACATAAAGTGAATCGAAGATACAAAACAACATTGGATTGTATGTGAAGCAAATCCCAGATGAAGGTACAAAATTAGTGTACACTCATGTGGTATATGAATTGTAAAGCCACCATTCCCATAGGACAACCTTTCACTTTAGTAGATATCAAATATGCGTTATTGAAAAAATTTCAAAATACGAAGTTAGAGTGCCAATGTATAATGAAATTAAAGAGATTAAGTAGGGTGGTAGTGAGTCAGTGTGGGACTATAACCCACCTATAACCAAAGGTTAAAATTTTTATGGACAAGTTAATATTCCAAATCCTTGACACATAGCATCGAGAGTGGTTTATTTCAAGGTTGATACCACATAACCACATTCCACTAAAACAATAGAAAATAAATTCACAACTAGAGACTTTGAAGATATCTATACAGATAGAGGTTACCCTGATAGATGGGGATATCAATGTGAGAATGGTGCAAGTATAGTTATAGTTAGCTACTTTAATGTTAGATTTGCAGGATCTCATAAAGATCAAGGAGAATGTGAGGAGTTATGGTGTATAACTTGTAGGAGGGAGGGACGTCATCACAGTGAGTGCTTGACCATAACATATTATGTCACTGCAGGGCAACAAATTTGTTAGGCCAAGGCAAGGGCCTCTTTTGTGATTTGCAGAGTGTGGGGGCACGTACCCACAAACTCTCTTATGATGCATAATTAATAGATCTCAACAAAGGCTCGATGTTGTGAATTCTAAAAATTAGTTGAGAATGACATTTATTCTTGTTGCAAATTGGAGCTAATGTGTGGGTGGAATTAAGATGGCTATAACATACATGAGGAAGAGAGAGGTGATGGATATACATAAAAATATCAAGGGTGAGACTATCCCACACCAACACAATGATAGGGACGTTTGGGAATAGGAAAAGGTTTGAATGCAAGAGGGCGAGGAGGATTCAGATTAGGAAGAGGGCCAATAATTTGATATAATTGTGGTATACCAGAGAATCTAGTGAGATACTATCCAAATCCTTGCATGACTTTCGCCTACTACAAACAAATCGAACATTCCATGGAGGATTTCCCACAATTGCTGGACAAATGGTAAGAGAATCATGGAACAAAAGTGTATATAGTTACAAAAAAATCCCACCAAGACAAACCACAAGTGTGTGCAATGACCAAAGGTGGGACTAGGACAAGCATGGACATGATGAAACCTCCATAACAATCTCATCAATGGGTGTGGAAAGCTACCAAACCCCACTCGAGGTTTGACCCTACTAAGTAGAAGTAGGTGTATAACTAACTAAGGAGGAACTTGTTAGCTATAGAATTTGGAGCAACGAGCATGGAGAGATAGTCACATGGGCCACTAATATATGATGCTTTATCGATCTTCGATGAAACTTAGCTTGAGTTGATGCTAGGGGAGGTAAGCCCCATCACAAATTTCTTGAGAAGTTGTTTAAATTTGATGATAAATGAATAGGATATGGAGGGATTATGTCAAATGATTGATCGCTATGTGCAAGAAATCACTGAGCATGGAACATAGGATAGCAATGCTAACTCTATGTATTTACCTCCAAAGACAATAAATAAGGTTTTTCACTGAAGGTAAACCAATAGGGAATTTAGATGAAATGCCCAAAAAATGGACCATAACATGGATAATACCATTCTTGACATGGGGTTGGATGTTAACATCTTGCCAAACAAAACCTAGGAATGGATTAGTAAGCATAATATTGTATTGTTTCCGATCCATTTATGCTTTTCTAATCAAAATAGGATATTCCAAATTGGGAGGTTATTGGATGTGGAAGTGAATATTGAGGGAATAAAGAGTCCAGACTTTAAAGTTATTGAAATTGTGGAAAACATAAACCATTTCTTAACATTACTAGGTATTGATTAGGCATTCGATAAACAGGAAATCATTAGTTTGAAGAATAGGAAAATGATTTTTGAAGTCAAAGATCTGTTGGTCATCACATAATTAGACCATAAAGAGGGGGATCAGTATGCCAAAATGATGATTGAGGACCTCGATGTAGTTGACCTCAATAATATTTATTACATCAGAGCTCAAATTGATGATTATTTCAACCAAAATTCCATTGGTATAATGAAATAGTGAAGCATTAAATCTTGTTTATTGGACTTAGATGAGGCATTAGAGAATTGGAAGTAGCACATTCCCACTAGAAGATGTGCCCGGTTTACTAGGTTTGTATGATGGATTGGTATAGAAGTATGTTAACATTCATAATTTGATGGGTTGATATATGTAGTTAATTTTATCAAGGAGTTTGAAATATAGATTACAGACCATATCAGGTTGTCTATGTTAGATGTTTCTCTCAAGGAAACTCTCATGTGTTGGTGGGAAACACATAAGGCACACACAAATATGTGGTAACAAGGTAGGCACTTGCTACAAATTGGGTTTGGGTTGGATGTTGGGGAGTGTGCAGAATGATACACTGGTGAAGAGTCCCCAATTGATCATTTAGGAAAGTACACCGTAGGATGGAAGGATAAATTTATTCCAGAGGTGGAGTGGGTGCACCATTTTGTGCACATGTTTAATGTTGTACCCGAGAATTAGTACAAAATCTACAACTATGATGAGGTACAACTGACTGGGAAGAGATGGTAGACATTTTTGTATTAACCTTTCATTTTGAGTCGGAGGATCCACTCATGGATGAAGCTCTGCACAATATCAAAGAAAATATCTTCACACCAAAACACTAGCCTATAGTAAAGGAAGTGCAATTGTGCATTTCACCAAAATCGCCAAACTACTAGGAAGTTGGCATAATGCTATAACATTGTAGGAGAAGTTGAAGATGAAAAATATAATCAAGATCTCAATATCTTAGAGATTGAGGGGGAAAGATAGGTGAATGAACCACAAATGAACTCCATTGTTGGATTAAATGATGCCAAAAAAAAAATGCAAGATAAATATTGGCATTGAGGACAAACCCAAGTTCGTGGTGATCAAAGATTACTAGGATAAATAATATGTTGAAAATATCTTCTATATACTACCCAAATATTGATATTTGTTCTCCAATGTTTTTGCAGAGATGAAGGAGATAATATGCAAGCTAGGGGAGATGAGAATCACTTTGAAGCTAGGCACATAACTAGTTCATTAAATACCATATCGCCTCAATCCCATTTACAAGAAGAAAGTGAGGGAGGAGATCAACATTATCTTGAAAGAAGGTATGGTTGAGCTTATCAAAGAGTCATAGTGGGTCAATACCATAGTGCTGTAGTTTAAGGAAACAAGAAAAAATCAAATATATGTTGATTTAAGGAAGTTGAATGATGCCTATGTCCATGATTCATTCCCCACCCTGTTTACAAATGAGGTCTTAGAGAATGTTGGAGGGAAAGAAGCATATTAATTCACAAATGGGTTCTTGGGATATCACGAAATCAAATTTCTATGGAGGAATGTCAAGAGACCACATTTTCTACAAAGTTGGGCTTGTTTTAGTACACTGTCATGTTGTTTAGGTTAAAGAATGCACTAGTAGTATTTTCCTGCATGGTAGTGGAAGCATTTAAATAACTCATTGATAAGTTTTTGGAAGTTTACCTCAATGCTTTGGTTTTGATGTATGACAAGAGGTTTTTGAAGCAACCTGGGAAATTCCAAATGCACTAGTTGTGTCCCCATGTTGTTCACTATGTCACAAAGTCAAGGGAAGTTTAGTTGGAGAAGTTAAATGGAGATCCCTTTGATGAACTTGTAAATGGGAGCAAGATAAAGGTGTAAGTACACAACTGATCCTTGGTCCAATGATGAAATGTATATAGAGTCAAAAAAGAAATTATTTTGTAATGTTATTTGTGTCTATAGTCAGAAGCCTTGAAGTAAAAATTGTGGGAAGCAGTGTGACAAACCCGACGAAGATAAAATATCTGGAAAATAAAATGTTTGCTATCATAGTAAAGGGTTGGCTTACCATGAGCTAAGCCACATCACAGTAACAGAACCAATAATTTAATGCGTATGCGATACCAATGAGGAATATCAGTATGGAATATGATTAGCAGTCGATAACGGTAACGAAGAATGAGAAAGTATAGAAGACAATGCCGGAATAATGTGTGCCACCCACATAAGCTACACACCATGGCACCTTAATGTAAAAAAATGTAATAAAGTTAATTGAAGAAAATATGATCTATACCATAAGGTTCCTCAGAAAGTATAGTGACATGAATTCCAACCTAGCAAGAACCACAAGAGACATTCTTTGATGTCGGTACACAACGTGTGAAGTTTGAAAAAGTTATGGTGGGGTATGACCATGATTGCTTGATAGTTAATACAACTAGAGATGAACACCATGCACATAATTCATCAATATTTATTTTGATTTTAGTTTTATTTTCACACATTTTTCAAGTGTTGAGGATAGAGAGTCGATCTAACATCAAGAGCCAACTGTATTTTAGAGCCCAAATTGTGAATTGCAAAACCCATTTCTTGATTTTCAAACCATTTTCATAAATCCATCCTTGTTAGTGAAAAATAAGCATATAATGAAGACCATTGTTAGGATGCTTCTTCCCCTAGTTCCAATAGACATGACTACATGTGTGCTTGTAACAATAATCAAGGTTGAGATTGTTGTGCACTAAGCCAAGGAAACATACCAGAAATTTGTGGCCAAGATTACGAAAGTAATCCCTTGCCTTATTAAACAAAAAAAACTAATGTGGCTCAGGGATGAGCGATCAATAATGTTTAGGGACTATTGGGTAAAAATAGGGATAAGGGGATTTTTTTTGAAATGTTTCCTAAGTGTGTAAGAACTATGTAGGAAGGGATGGATACCATGTGCATAATATTATGCAGAGGCTTGACAAATCAATTCTTTATAGAACACATAAAGGCTCAAAAAACTAATTCTCGATAGAGTGTGTGCAGGCTCAAAAAATCAATGCTCAATAGATCATGTAGAGGCTTAAAAAATGGACACTTGATAGAGATGTGTAACAAACATTGCATGATAACTTATTTATTATCTAACTGATAGAGTATTTTGTAGATATGTAGATTAGTTAGATATGGGTTAAGGTGGAAGATTCAACAAGGGACAGTGTGGCAGATGGTTGAAGCTGGTAGATATGAGGACAATTCAGATAGGTGAGCTAGAAAAAGATTCCATGAGCCAAATTTGGATGACCTCCATTGTAAAAAGGATGACTATTATTGATCAAGGGTTGGCTACTTAGTCCTCTATTTTATTCTCTATTTAGATATTTGTTACTTTTCTTTTTTGATAGTTCTACTGTTGGGTTTTCTAACTTTCTGATGTTCTTTTATTTGAGTACTCTATACTCTATTCCATTTGAGGTATTTTCTAATGAGTATTTTGAGTCTAGTGTGGAATCCTATGGCAGATCTTTGACCTAATGTCTTTTTGTGAATATTGTATGGAATTGAAATTTATGGCATTGGTCAGAGGTGTAAATTGAATATCTACTTTTCAAGAACTATGTATGTAGTTAGGTATAAATATGCGTTGCTGGTTAATATGAATATATGAGCTCATTAGAGCTATGGTCTTACACCTATGTCTTTGATGTTCGAAGTTAGTAAACCTGGGGACTGAAAAGAACATGCAGTTTTTCAAATTGGGTATGGGAGAATGATCTATTTATGTGTTATGTGAAACTTTTTTTGTTCTCCAACCCAAAGACTCATGGTACTAAGACTAAGGTTCCATATATTCTAATCTTGACCCCAAGTAGTGAAGAGAAGTCAAACTCAAGCTGACTTCACAATAGAAACTCATGAATGGAATGCTCTTCTAAAAG